>JABMBR010004229.1:0-83469 GCA_018881525.1 Meteorus sp. PSUC_FEM 10030008
TATATAATTTATATATTATGAATATTGAATATGCGAATGTTATTTACGTATGTTTGATTTATAATTTGCATTATTTATTGGGACATTTGCAAAAGCGAGTTAATTGTGGGATCTTTTTGTCCGTTATTTGCATCGTAAACGGATTTGATAACTTCTTGATCAACATTTGGAAACATTTCGGCAATCTGGAACAATGACAGTGAAAATTAGTGATGAAATAATATTTTTCGAAATCAATTTAAAACATTTTGCTTAATTTTGTAAGTCGTTTTTGAGGTTATAGTGGGACCACGATACATCAATGGTGCATTTTTTGATGTTTAACAATTTTTAACTAATTAAATAAATACGAAGTTAGTTATCGCATTGATAAATGAATGGAAATAGTTAAATTACCAATTCTATTTGACTCTGAGCTTCTGGCAATGAACTTGGTGGAGCTAAATTCTGTGGCGGTACTGCTGGAGGTGCTGTGTAAACACTGACTGGTGCATAAGTTGGCATGCCAAAGAGCACCTTTGATGCTGATGGTACCATCACTACTGGAGCTTGTGCTCCACCCATGTAAGGTTGGCATTTATTCTGATTTTCAACAAAAATGAAAATGTCAGAACATATCGATCAACAGTGGAAGAATTACTCATCAATTGGTATTCAATTTACCGTATAACTGAGAACTAGATTGATCATTCCTTCTTGATTGTCACCTTGTTTACCACTCAACATAAACCAATCTTCATGCGTTTGTCCTTGTTGAATAACTTGAGGTGGTATATCAATATGTCCCCAGGCGATTAATTCATCCATTGAGAAAGAACATTCGTCATAAATTTCTAGATAAATTTGATGAACTCCTGGTGGTAACCAACTGAAGAAAACCAGACGAATAAATTGATGAACATCGAGAGAATGTGATGATGAACATTGAAGAAATCACTCGATTTTTATCTTATTGCAACTTTTGCTATGAATATCAACCAACCATTGTATAACCTTATTCCAATGTGGGTTTTTTCCTCCATTCGAAGCGGTCTGCGTCTCATATATCGAGTGACCAACGCGTAACCTTACGTATGGGTCCATTCGTGTCATCCCGTAATTCTTCACCAGTTTCGCCTTGAATAAAAAGGAAAAACCACGGATGAATATGATTATTCCATAAAGATTTCATGCCCTAGATGTTCTAAGGACAGATATCAATAAGAAATGTCAGAAGCAGAGGAAGAATGTACAGAATAAACTGTAGGACTCATCGGTTAACCTGTGCAATCGTGATACTGAGCCTGCCCATTGTCGCATTAGCAATTGCTGGTTGCATTGTTTGTTGCAATTGATGAAGTGCAAGCGCTGCTTCGTGATCAGCAGCTTCCTGCTGTTGTTGTGATGTAGTTTGCTCATTATTCAATGTCAGGAATGATTGAGGGAGTGGTCCAAGAAATGCCTGGAGACAAAAGCAGCAATGAACAAATATAAATTAATTCAGCTCAATCCATTCACATCATTCCACCTGGACTATAGAGTTCTGATTGGGGAAGCTCAAATGCATCAATTATGGAGAAGATATTCAATATTTATAATTATTTACCCTTTTCCTCCATTCATTCTGCTGTTCTGATCTACTGGAAACGTCCATTTTTACAATTGTTATTAGTTATTTTTCTTGAGGTTATTCTATTGTATTTGGAGGTAGTTAAATTATGGAATCGTTGATGACTACGTATTTATTTATATTATTCAGACACAAATATATAAATGCGTTTTACTCTTTGAAAGACGTGATTTTAGACATGTTTTCAATTCCAGAAAGTGTGTGTAGGCGTATGAAGAATGAAAAGATTGGAACACCGGCGGCGGGAGAATGAAGAAATTCGAATACATGAATGAACACCTTAAAATACTTTTAAATATTTTATTTCAAACAATACCACTCCAATAGTCTTTGCTCAACAAATCTCTGTTTTGGATAATTCGTATTCTATGCTAATAATAATTTTTTAAATTGAATCGAAGTAATAATTATACAATAGACAGAAATACATTCGTAATGGGAGGTTAATCAGGGTTCTCCGGTTCTTCGGATGGTCATCTCAGTGATCTGGAAACAGAAAGGGATCAAAAGAGATTTAATGAACATCCGGATAGCACTGAAAGGAGTAAAACGTCTTCATTCCATGTTAAAATATTCATAAAGTTCACAGCGATCTTACTTGCATCTGCGGCCTGGTGCCAAGAGCATAAATCAAACCATCAGCGATGTCTTCTGGTTCCAGGGCTGGAGTTTCATCATACAAGTTAGCCAGACTCGCACTTTTAGCCAAATTGGTCCTCACCAAACCTGGACTGATGCTCTGCAATGAAAAGAAGTGAGTAGAGCTGAAGGAACACACATCATAACCTCTCCAACTTTCCCGGCTTGTTAGTTAACTCATCAACTTACAGTGATCCTTATAGGCAAATTATTTGCTGCTAATTCACGACGAACTGAGTGTGTCAACGCTACTGTTGCATGTTTGAGACTTGGATAAATGTTGAATCCATTCAAATTGTCTTCTTCTGAGAGACCTTTCATTGGTATTTCATGACCCAGGACGCTGGTAAATGAAACGAGATTCATTGCCTGTATGATCAAATTACCATGACAATATTCTCATGTGCTACAGTTCTAATTCTACCGCATTCCCAAACCTGTTTCTACTTATATAACAATTTTTCCGCCCACACCGACCGCATATGAAATGTTTTTTATCAACAGATTGAATACTTCATATCCTACTTTATCCCTGTCATTTTTATACCCACCTGTTGATGTTGAATATGTGGCCTTCCATTTCACGTTCGCGCATCGATTTCACTGCAATTGTTGTGCACGTTACGACCGCAAGGAAATTAATATTCATCAGTCGTTGGAAACTCGTTCTCTCGCTATCTGAAGAATCATAAATTTGTTTTACGTCGACATTTAGTCAATGTATGAGTCAATTTTTTTCTCCTAATGTTTCTACTCTTTATACATGGCAGGATTCTTTGTATTGAGGAATTTTTCTGGATGTTATTGAGGAATCCAATCGTGTTATCGGTTAGCAGCTTTCATGATGTCATGAATTTGAAAGATGAAGCTTCTTACCAATTATTCGTCCATAATCAATGACACCAGCGTTGTTGACCAATATATCTACACCACCATATTCTCTTTTCACAGTTTCGAAAGCCTGACAAATTTCATCGTTGTTCGATAGGTCACATTGTATCCCAAAGAACAAACCAGCATTTGACAATCTGGCTCTCTTCTCTTCAATAATTTCAAATCCACTTGTTTCAATATCAAAACCGAAAACGTGAATTCCTTGACGTAGTAATGAATGAGTAACCACTGCACCGATACCTGAACCAGCACCTGTTACCACAGCAATTTTTCCTCGCCAACGATCCATTTTTTCATATTTTTATTAATTGTCAAAGATGAATTGATTTATTTATTGTATGTTAAGACAGGTGGAAGGTGTGTGCTCCGGTGGTGACAGTTGAGATGAAACTGGTTCGAGATGAGAACTGATGATGAATGTTTGCTCTGTACATTCTGATTACTGCAGCAAGTCAAATATGTTGATGCATTTGGTTACATAACCATTCGTACATGCGACATTCAATTATATGATGAACATACTTACACACTCAACTGGAAATATTTTCAAGTGTGTTGATTGGCGCCGTTGAAATAGCGAATTGATGATACTGACAGACTCGAGTCTTCTGTGAATGAGTTCGGCTGATTCCGCTCTCCATGTTTTGAGGATGAGATGTAGTTGCATTCCAGGTGAAACATGAGAATCATAACAAGAATGTTGTCTTTATTCATCAATGTGCAACAAAGTTGTAACATTGATCGCATACAGTTCATGAATTCAGCGGATTAACGCAAACATTGATCATGGACAAACAATTCTCATTCATTATGGCTGAATCGATTATAATTGCGAACATTATTGAGGTCAGTTATTGAAGCTGAATGCGATTCAATCGGTAATTTATTAATGATTATCATACAGATTTATCGGTGACAGAGAAATAGATTCGCGATGTCGTTTGGTTATTCATGTGTTGCAGTCATCGATTCGTTGATGTTTCTATATTGAGAAAGTCTCTAATTTTCAAATCCTTTTGGAAATATTCTACACCAAGTGTCTTCATCAGATCCATCATCACAATGCCGTGTACCATCGCAAACAAATTCACGTGACAAGCATTTACGTTCGCCATTTTTACATTTGAATTCATTAACTTTACAAGGATAATACAGACATAATATTTCATTTTCATCACTGCCATTAAAGCAATCGAATTTACCATCACATCGTCGTGTCTCATCTAAGCAAAAGTGTTCAGATCCGTGACATTTGAATTTATTTTTTGAACAAGTGTAATTCATACAGAATGACACCTTTTCGTCATCTGCATTGGGACAATCAACTGCTCCATCGCACACCGATCCTTCAGATATGCAAGTCAAGTTATCATTACATTTGAATTGATCTTCAGCACAGGAGTAAATGGAACACCAAGATTTCTTCTCATCAGCTCCATCCTCACAGTCTGGCTTGCCATTGCAAACATTTTCGATTGGAATGCATTGTTTCCCGAATTTATTACACTTGAATTCATCTCTCTTGCATAGATAATATAGACAAAACGTGGATTCTTCATCGCTTTTGTCTGTACAATCTTGATGTCCATCACAAAGTGCAGAGATGTCTATGGAGTAGGCGCTATCATTGCAACGGAATCGGTCGCCCCTTAAACAATTGAACCACTTCATGTTAATCGTATCAAGAAAGAAGAAGAGAGAAGAAGTAATTCTCACTCGTATTGATTGATCTCATCGCGTTGTTCCGAATTGGTGACAGCCATTACAACTGAAAAATGAATCGCATCAACTTACTTCCAGAGAAAAGCCAACTTGGCAACACCTTTTCATATCTTGTTCTAGAAAACTCTTACAAATCACCGTGACTATGATTTTCAACATCAACCAATACTTACTGATGAAGATAGAGATGATAACGAATTGGTGCAATGATAGTTGCATTGTAGAGAAGAATTTGCAAACAGACAGATGAAAAGACAAATTTTGAATGATACAAAATGTGATAATTGAATATCATGCGGTCGTACAAACTTTCCGCGTTCTTCCGTTCGTCATATCACAGTGATAATTGTTGTATAGGAAATGATGACAATTCTTCGTTATAAATCGTATCATGTCTCAACCATACGCATTTGTTACCATTTCGCAACAGTATTTTTTATCACATCAACCTTGGAAATGTATCTCTATGTAGGGCGTTGAAAATTCTTCAACGCAATTGTTTGATCCCCACGAACAGTTTTGAGTTTGTGATAATAGAAAATTGGTATGCAGCAACGTAAATGGATAGAGAGCAAAGTGATGAGGAAGAAAAAACTGATGACATATTGACGTAATGTGAAATAATAAAATTTATTCGGTTACGAATTCACACGTTTTCTCTAGTACATTCCAAATTCTTTAAACTGCTTTCCATGATTCCATCTCAGTTGTCGCTTCTGTCAATTGCCTAAATGATGTTCATTTTCCAGTTCTGTATAGAAAAATGGAAGGACGGTAACATGAATATAATGAAAATATTCGATAAACATAATCGGGACATCGTTACCTATTAATTGGATGTGTAAATTTTCCCCGAGCTAATGAACACCAAGAAAGTTCATCAGAACCATCATCACAGTGTGGATAACGATCACACACGGACTTCAACTTCAAACATTTTTTACCATTGTTTTCACATTTGAATTCGTTTTCTGAACAGGGATAATCCAAGCAAAATGGTTTCTTTTCATCAATACCATCAGGACAGTCCAAGACACCGTCACAGAGAGATTGTTTATCCATACAGAAAAGAAAATCTTCATTACATTTGAATTGGTTATCAGGGCAAACATAATTCATACAAAATGTTAGATCTTCATCGTCAGAATCAGGACAATCTTTCTTGTTGTTGCATAACCAATCTTCGGGTATGCAGATCGGGTTATTTGCGCAACGATATCTTTTTTCTGGACAAATATATGATGAACAGAAGGTCTCATCTTCGTCTTCACCATCTGGACAGTTCTTTATTCCATCACAACGTGATGATTCATTGACGCAAGTGACTTTATCATTGCACTTGAATTGATCATCGCCACAAGTGTAAATCTTACACCAAGCTCTCATTTCATCATCACCAGATTCACAATCTCTTTTGCCATCGCATAGATGAATTGGGTCCAGAAAGTGGTTGGCATATTTGCATCGGAACTTGTTCTTCCTGGAAGAGAGAACCGTTCATCATTTCATTTTTGTATAAATCGATGAGAATATGGAGAAAGTTCATAGGTTCATAAGAGTGATTGGGACCTGTTCTATAATTTCTCAAGATCATGAAATATTATGATGCATTGAATACGTTTAGAATTTTCGAATTGATGTTGGGAAAGTTTGATTCGTGAAGAAATGTTGGATATGTATTCATGTTGTCCAAGTATATTTTCCTATGTTCAATTATTTGGGGCACCGAGGAAAAATTTTTTTGGCGTGGTGGCATCGAAAGTTCATGAGACAGCCCTGCACATTGGTAAGATATCGTCCATTAGGGGCGCTTTATGTCACCACTTTTGAAAAATCGGCGACGGCGATTGGCTTGACAAAATTTGAATGAACGTTTGTGTTCCTTCCTTCCATTTTCTGACTAATGGGAGAACGTCATGTGATGTGAAAATGGTGGGAGTAAGTTCAAAACGAACGAATCAAAGCTCATCGATTTCATAGATATTAGCCAATTAGGCATTTCTTCTCCAAATTGAAGTCATTAGCCGACGGCGGCAGTTGCAGTGTAGATCGAATCTTGGCGCATCCGTGGAATTCTTCATTTCGGCTGGTCATGACGGTAAAAAAATGTTTGATCCAGATAGAAGATGATGCTATTGATGAAGTGGATGAAGAATTTTGGCAGATGGATGTTAGATGGTAAGGTTTTACGTTCGATTTATATTCGATAATCGTCTTGTTCATAAGAAGTAGCATCAACTTTCGGGAGAAGAAAAAGAAAAGCCGAATTTATTCATTCAGTTAGCATTCAGTCGATAATAATTTCCAATCTATATATGAAAACGAGATTGCATGAAGGAATCATCTTCATCATTCTATATGAGATAAATCAATTCTAATTTATTGTTCTCACGATTTAGAATTTGTGTCGTAATGGGATTCAACCAATCTGGTCAATCCTTGAGAAATGGCGCCGAATTCAGACAGCCATTTTGATTCTCATTCTCTCCACTGCAGTCAGCGACCTACTGGTAAAATGGCGACGAAATCGGTATCAGTTCTTCGGTCGGGTGAGTCCGTTTTGATGTTTAATATCAAGAGTCGATAATAATAACTTCGCGTCGTTAATATTATTTTTTGCGTTATCGCGGTATTCCCAAGTAGTGGTGATTCAAATTTTCCGTTGCGCAAAGTGTTAGTGTACAGTGAAAATGATGATTAAAATGCAGCAATGTAGGAGAATCGGTTGTTTCCGTATCGAAAATCATGTTATTTATACTAGAAATGTCGATTTCGTGAGTGTTTGTGTTGAATTGGCGATGGACCATCCCATGACGTCCAGATTTCGGTAAGTCGCATGGAAAATTTAATATCAAATTCGAGTTATCGACTGTATTCTCCTTTCGCTTCTCGCTCACTGGTTGGTTGATAATGTCGCGACCTGACACCAACACATTCAAATATGTTTCGAATGTTTTTTTACTCTATTGCGTCTTCCGCGGGCTATCCAATTCTCTCGTGATCATATAGAGCAATACAGAGTATCATCCATTTATCCGAATATGTGAGAAATTTTGAGGTTATTGAGAATTATTGAGAACATTTCGATCTCCTTGTAGTTTCTAAATTACTCAAATAGGTGAAAAGTGTTTTCGAAATCATGATGATGAGGTTTAAGTAATGAGGTACTATACATACACATGTAAAAATGGATTTGGTGGTGGAACCCGGTCTTCAGGATCAGCAGCCTCAGTGATTGCAACTGCAAAATCTCCGCACAGAATTAAATGATTTCGGACATTTATAGATGAAAATTAATGAATTCTAACTCACAAGTAAAAATTATACTGAGTATAATTGTCGACAATAAATACATCGTAGTTTCGAATGGATGCTGAAGTGTGTCGACGGAGAAACAAGAAGTTACTGAGTAGGAATTCAAAGATTATCAAACGAACTCCAACATGAAGTTCAAGTCCAGTTATAAATGAACAAAATGTTTGCGGTAAATCGTTGTCCGTGATAACCTTTATTGATAGTAGCGCAGATGAAATGTAGAGAACATCATTTTCCTCCAAATGAGGAAAATAGGAAATGGCAACATGAATATACCGAGAATTCTTCATTTCTCCAGATGAATGAATTTGTAATTCATTCGCTTCATTTTCGTCATTAGGCTTGACGCAATCTTTCGTTACATTTTTATGCTCTTTCTCTTATTTGTTTCTTAACTTCAATCCATATCTTGTTTACATTATGCACGAGATTCTTTTTTCAATTGGATAACGAGAAAAATTGTTGGCATGATGATCCAGGAAAATGATTGGAGATATTTTCGCAATCAGAGAACGATCATCACATGCAATGATGGTGAATGGAATGAATATGTCCTTGAGATTTTTAAAACTTTATTTGAATATTCAACAAAACAAAATCTATGAGAGTTGCAAATGTAACTCAAAAATTACGAAGAAATATCAACAATAACAACATTGAACTCAATTAATAGTTGACTTTAGGTGCACATGTTTACGTAGTCACACAGATTGATTGAACAATCAACCAAAGATTAATGCGGTTCCTGTAGGTTCTTGCAACAATCTGTAACAAAACGGGAATGTTTACTAAATGACGTCAATTTGATGTGAAATTCTAAAGTCTCAAAGAATACTTTACTTGTGTGTGACATTACTCATCCCAGGTAAGAAGTAACGGCACCACCCACTCTCATCTGAAGCATCACTGCAATCAGGTTTACCATCACATAAATAGTTAAGTGACAAACATTCCCGGTCGCCATTTTTACACTTGAACTCATCCTTTGAACATGGATAATACAAGCAGAACAATTCATCTTCATCATCACCAGCAACGCAGTCGACACTGCCATCGCATCGCAGCTTTTGATCAAGGCAAATCAGCTCATCGTCCTTACATTTAAATTTATTGTTTGGACATGTGTAATTCATACAAAATGTCATATCCTCATCGTCACCGTGCGGACAATTCGTCGTGCCATCACATAAAACATCTCTGCTTATACAAGTTACATTATCATTGCATTTGAATTGACTTTCTGGACAGGAATAATTTGAACAGAATGTTTTATCCTCATCTTCACCCATGCGACAATCATTCTGCCCATTACACAGTGAAGTTCCATTGATGCAAGTTAGGTTGTCATTGCATTTAAACTGGTTTTCCATGCAAGTATAAATTGAACACCAGGATTTCAATTCGTCAGAACCATCGCGACAATCTTTTACACCGTCGCACAATAGCTCGTCTGATATGCAGGATGGGAAATCATTATCTTTGCATTTAAATTCATTATTTTTGCATGGGAAACGCGCGCAGAATTGTTTCGCTTCATCACTTCCATCTCTACAATCTTTGTGACCGTCACACACCAGCGATTTTCCGATGCACGCGCTGTTGTCCACGCACAAAACCAACCCCTTTCTGAGGAATAATTTCATTCAATTTGGTTATTGACAATTCTCTCTGTAGATTCAATTTCGATATTGAATAGATGAACAGATGAATTTATTGAATACCTGCATCGAAACTTTGGCGTAGAGCTTGCGAACGAGTTCATGGATCCAATACTCGCTGGAAATGGAGAAGTTTTTGAAGATAAGAAGAGGCAGGGACGAAAATATTCAACAGATCGGGTTATTTGTTTATTAAATATCTTGTTTAACCTTACCAACAATTAGTACGACCAATATTTGTTTGTTCGAAGACGTTTCCATTGTTATAATAATTTCTCAAGTGATCTATTCGACAATCCAATGCTGACTAGATCGCAAATCTCATGCTTCGCTGTTTTCGATACGAGAACAAACTCCCTACTGTCCAGAATCTTCAATCTATCTTGGTTGCTGATTGATAGGATCAATTTATTTACGCGAAGCTCATTTAATGATAGAAGCAACAGAGGAGAGAATAGAGCGGGGGTAAATAGGAAAACAGTTCCAATAGCAGTTTTTGACTCAGTAGACAGATAGTTGTTAATGATGAAGATACGGAAAATAAGAATCATAGGCAGAATTTTTATTTTCTAGCTCATTATCTTCAGACCATCATGTCACAATGTTGAGAGCACGTGAGTTGTGGAGGGATAAATTTGGCTAGAGTCGTTCATGTATCATGTGAAGCTTCATTTTTGAGTGTCTTCCCTGCTGGAAGAATCTTGAGCTCTCTGTTGATTCCAAAATTTCCATACATTTTCATGAGATTTTATTGAAAGTGAAGTTGTCAAACATCACCTGTTGCTCTCAAATCAATTCCAGATGGCATTTTCCAATTTTTGAATTTCGTAGATGTCTATAAATGGATACAAGTGAGAGATGTTGGTGTGATGATTCATCAAGAGAATATTTACAAATTCAAATCAGTAATTCACTTAATTTTTTATCAATAATTGTACGTACTGTTGATCGGAAATAGGACACCAGTCCAGGCTCTTTCATTATGATTTTACTTGGACAACCTTCTACAACAGGAATTTTTGCCATAATTTTTCAATTACCCTGGAAAGTTTTATCACAGTACAGAGTATGGAACCACTGAACAATTCACAAAATTTAAATCATCCATCATATTCTTTTATGGAATTGTCGTAATTGAGACCCAGCATTCCAATAAATGTACCCATCGTGATTTTGTTCTCAATTGTTTGGAGAAACTAACAGAGGGGATGAGAAAAATATTGAGAGAACGAAGCCATTGAAAACAGAACTTTATAGAACATTCATTGTACCTTGGGAATCGAGATAGTGACATGGGAACTGAGCTTGAGAATATATTCGCGCTCGCATGATGGATGATTAACATTCCATAGGTTAGACAGATAAAGTCAGACTGTCTACATGTACATACATGTAAATATCAGACTTTGCGATTCAAAGTTCGTCGTGAATCTTTGTAAGTCAAGTGTCATATTGTGCATTCCTGTATGAAGACAAAAATTAGGATGGAGATCTGTCTGAATAACTGCACTTGACTACAGTAAATTCCTTCCCAATTCTATTTGTTTCAATTAATTTACACATTAATACACAATTTTATATCCACGTCTGACAGATATGCATTCGAGACAATGAATATGATGTCTGTATGAGTGAAACATACTTTTGATACGTTGCATACCAGATTACGAATTGGACCGTTGTGATAATCAAAATGGGACGAGATGTTTTGAATCAATTCCATAATTGTAAGATATTGAGAGCCGGTAAAATTGTTGAAGAAGATCTCTGGGTACGTAATGGAATTATTACTGATCCTGAGAAAATATTTTACGATGAGAAGATTCAGGCTGATAGGAAAATTGATTGCTGTGGAGCGATAATTTCACCTGGATACATCGATTTGCAGATAAATGGTAAATTTTTGCACACGATGTTGGTTGTTGTTGTTGAACATGTTCAACAATATCTCGTTATGTGGTGTGGGTGGGTGCTATTTTTCTGATGTTGTTGCTTGAAAGGAGATAAGAGATTACATGAAGTAGATATCCTTAACTCTACATTCGAGTGATTGGATGGTGTAAAATGCAACAATCACGCTGCAGAATATTCAAATGTAAAAATATTTGACCTGATATCACGGTGCAGCTGTTCATGACAATTATTTCCTGATGATCTAGGCGGGTTTGGGATAGACTTCTCATACAATATCGATGATGTTGAGGAAGGTATCAACAAGGTATCGAAAAAGATATTGGCACATGGAGTGACGTCTTTCTGTCCAACTCTGGTCACATCATCTCCTGAAACTTATCACAAAATTTTACCCAAAATAACGAAAAGAAATGGTGGTGCACATGGGGCATCAGTGCTTGGTGTTCATGTCGAAGGGCCATTTATACACCCTGAGAAAAAAGGTGCACATCAAGAAATTCATATTAAAGAATTCACCCACGTAAGGAAAATTCATCTTATTGATATTCACAGACTCAGGCATTCCGCTTCCTTGCAAAGTTTTCATCCCCTAGTCTCATCGCTTGTTTATCGATCGTGTCTTTTTGAATGTGGAGATTTTTATTGTTTATTTTGTGCAGGGATTTCAAACACTTCTAGACGTTTATGGGAACTTGGAAAATATTTCCTATGTAACATTAGCACCGGAAATTCATAATTCTGATGAGGTAATAAGGGAATTATGCCGAAGGAATATAAGAGTTTCAGTTGGTGAGGATTTTGATCTATCCGTTAGTTTATGTATTCAAAATCATCTGATGATTTTCATTTATTCAGGACATTCAACAGCGAATTTAAAAGAAGGGGAAAAAGCAGTAAATTGTGGGGCCACATTCATAACACATTTATTCAACGCCATGTTGCCTGTATGAGAATGAATTTGCGTCAGTTACCTCAGTGTAGGGTCCATGGAGTTATTCAACTAATTCATTCAATGATTATTCGCTACAGTTTCATCATAGAGATCCAGGGCTAGTTGGATTGTTAACTTCTGACCAAATACCAACTTCACAAACAGTCCATTATGGTATAATAGCTGATGGTGTACATACTCATCCTGCTGCACTCCGTATTGCTCTTCGGACACATCCGGAAGGTAATAATTCAACATGTACTGAAGGAATTCTTTGCGAGGATGAGTTTCATTCAAGTGTTTCAATCCATCACTCAGATTTTTCATAATAAATGCGGCGTGATATTGACATAGGTAAGAAAATAGAATGACGTTGATGGTAGACGTCTTGCTGCAGATAGCATGGTGAATCTATTCTCGCTGACTGACTAGTTGGTCGTGAATAGATCGAGAGGCGTTGCAGTCATAAATTTTATCTTATCTTTCACCCGATTGTTGAAGAACTCAGCACTGCTTATCAATCAACCTATCTCGTTCATGAGCTGTTTGCGTAGAAAATTTATATTCTAATTTTTATCAGCTGCATGTGCTATGAAGATGCACTGACCGTTGAGTGTTTATCAGATTAGAGTGGTACGAGAAACGTTTGAGGGAATATTCTGGTCAATTGAATTTGTTCAGTTAATTATCCGTTCATGGATGATTGAACTTTGCAATTTGATGCAGCTATCAATGAAATTGCGTTTTGCTTGTTTGTTGTTGAGGGCTTGTGCTAGTCACAGATGCAATCTCTGCGCTGGGTCTTCGTGAAGGTTTGCATAGACTTGGACAACTTGATATTGAAGTGAGGAACGGTCGTGCATACATTGCCGGGACTGATACACTATGCGGTAGTACCGCTGAAATGTCACAATGTGTGCGGTTTCTGAGAGATGCAACGGGTAATTTAAAATTTCAATCATAGCTAAGCTACGAATCAATCTGTTAGAACCAAAGTCCTTGGACTTGACCAAGGGGCGCTGAGATAATTCACACTGATCCCTCAGGATGTTCCACAACGTTCGCACTGGAGGCAGCCACTTTGCATCCAGCTCGTGCAATTGGAATTGAATCAAGGAAGGGTGTGCTTGACTTTGGTGCTGATGCTGACTTTATTATGCTCAATGATGATTTGGAAATACTCTCAACGTGGATAGCAGGCGAATGTGTGTACACCAATTCCACTACGGAAGACGAAAGCCGATTTATACACAAATGACCCGGCTCGATATTGTCATGAGCATCAGTAATTCCTGAGCCATTTGGAAGTGATTGCTCTTATTGGATATTTGAATAATTGGTGGAATAGATGAACACGAAGTTCTCTCGTGGATCATCAAGTTGAACAATTGTTTTATATTGAAAGCGGATGGATATATATTTCTATATGTTGGAAAAGAAGCACAAGTTACAAGTTGATATGTATACATTACGTTTTGCATTATATTATACATTTGCTCAGGAATTATTGAATATTATGGTTTAAGTTTTCAATAAGCGAAGTGACAGTTGACTCTTTGCGTATTATTCGTTCAAGCATTGGTCACAAGCCGATATTTTTTATAGAATTCACGCGGGAATATCAGAACCATAGGAAGAAAATCCCATCGAGTATATCGATGATATAATTCTTTGAAACACAAGTCAGATTGTTCAATTGTTGGATCACAAGCAACAGCGGTAGCACCAGACTTGTTCAGCACGGTATCTTGATGAAGTTGCTTACGTTCTGAGAATTTTCTTCACTTCGGAACTCATATGAATCTCGATATGAAGAACAAATGGATAGAACAGTTGTTAATGAAGTGATTATCAGCGTTTTCCATGTTTCTTTAATATATTTCTTCTTTCGGATTGCAAATGTAAGGTGAGTGTCTAATTCCAAAGGTGTGGGCTGGTGGTAGATTGAGAACAACCTGTGAAGAAAATTCAGCAAGATATTATCGATCCTCACATAGGGACGGGACGTTGGTTATAACCTTTTTCAAAGTGAACAAAATATTTTGTTCGTCACCTTCTCAGGACTGTAGGCACCGGGTGCAGGAATTCTCGCAGTATCACTTGGTAATTGATATCGCCCACTTATACTGTAGGCTGCACTTTTAGCTCGGAAAACGTCGGTTCTTATTGACTCATATGCTCCAGGACCAGGTACCAGGATTCGATCATCAGTCAAAACTTTTTGTCTGCTTGCAATTGAGTAAGCAGGTGCAGTTTTCTTGTTGCTCTCCTTAGTCCCACCAAGAGCTGATGGTACTGTATAGACATTCGGAGCTGGAAGAGGATTCTCATTTATGTTATACAAATATTATTTCGAGTGAATCCATTTTCATCAAGTTTTCACAATCCTGTAGATGAAAATTTTTCATCTCTTACAACCCGTCTATCAGAAGATTTATATGGCCGCGTTGTCAACTTTTAATCGACCGTGATAGTATCCAGCAAGCGGAAATTTAATTCTTTCACTATGGAATACCAAGCCCATCGTCTCGTCATTGTGCACTTCTATCAGAATTGACTGTGATCTACTGGACGCGGTCGATATTGTTTCTTGCCCCATGATACAATTGAAATTTCTAGACTTATTTTCTTGGACAAATGTCATGAAGCAACAGTTCTAGAGTGCAATGCATGCAGTTAGCGATGTGAGAATGAATATCGACAGGAATTTTTCTACGTATCAAAAATGGAGTCAAACAATGTGAATCTTGAAAAATCCATGTAAGGCGTTAAGTGATAAGATGAATGTTTTATGATACATTCAAGGAGTATTATCCATTGATCGCAGTTGATTCACCTGGAATGTTGTTGCTGTGATGCTCTGCTAGTCTGAGACCAAATGTAAACTGCAGGGCTTTTTTCCAGAGTAGTGCCGCTTTTTCTGGACTGTACTGGCCTGGTCCTATCATTACAAAAGTGTTCATTAACTAAATATCTGTGATACTGTACAGATAGTGGTGCAAGATCGAATTGAAAAATAGAAAATACTGATACAATACCTGGATTGTCGTTTACTTTTGGTGTCGTATATCTTCCAGATAAACTAAACTCCGGACCGTGGTTCAAATTTACTTTTTCTGGACAATAGGCAGTTGGAGCTGGTGGTCAATGAAAAGTCGTTGGGTTATAAAAAATTATAGAAAATTTATTCAAATGTTTTTCAATTGATTAAATTTTTATCACCAGGATTGTTCGTAGGCTTTTCATAAACTGTTTGTATTCCAAAACTATATTCCGGTCCCTTATTCAATTGCACTTTCTCAGGAGAATACGTGCCAGGTGCTTGAAAAAAGAAGATAATAAAAGGGAATTCGAGAATGGATGCAATCAACTTTGATTAGTGTTTGACGTAGGTGATTTTTACCAGGTACATCATCTGTTTTCTTCTCGGGTGTTTTCATACCGAAAGTATATTCTGGTGCTTTGTTCAAATTCGATTTCTCAGGAGAATAAGTGTTGGGCGCTGGAGGAATAGAAAGAATAAATTCAAATTTTACTACCATGGGAGAATTTTTTGAATAGAATGAGAGTCGATTTACCTGGGAAGTCATTCAATTTGGTGCTGGGTCCTTTACCAGTCAAACTAAATTGTGGACCCTTACATGAATCAATTTTTTCGGGACAATAAGCACCAGGTGCTACGTAAAAATTATTATTACAACTTTATTTACTGCAGTCAATTGCAAGACAAGCCGACTAATTTCATAAGCATTCCGTGATGCTTATTACGTGATACTTACCTGGATTGTCATTTATTTTATCCGAAGAAATTCTCGAACCGAAGGTATACTCAGGGGATTTATCAAAATTGTTCTTCTCAGGCGAGTAAGTACCCGGTGCTTTTTGGATTGGAAGAGAAGTAAAGGAGACAAATTAGACATTGGGGTACTTTCATGTGAAATATTCATGGGTTGTGCTCACCAGGAACATCATTGTTGATGTTTAACGGTGTCCTAATTCCAAAACTGTATTCAGGTGACTTGTCCAGGCTGATCTTCTCGGGACAGTACATGCCAGGTGCTACGAAAAGAGAACATTCACATGGGACATGAACAATACACATCGTGCAATGATTTCATGTGAAAAGTTTTCTGGTTTTTCATCATTTCTGACCTGGAGAATCGTTGACTTTATCCAGATTCGCTCGTAGACCAAAACTGTACTTTGGTCCTTGTTTCAAATTTACTTTCTCTGGACTATAAGTGCCAGGAGCTGGAAAATTTACAGAGTTGATACAAACAAGCAAGAAGCTTTTCTGATTAGCTGCGTGACTTTGTTAGATTTGTGAGTAGTTTATGATAACGTGCCACTATGTCATACTCCTATCTACCCAGAATTTAACTTTACTTTGAAATTGAATTGCTTGTCGTTATCTTAAAAGTGTAAACGTGGTTATACTGACTGTATTAATTCGGTCGAAGATCGCCAGCACGGTTAAGAAACAGTTCATTCATTTATGCTAAAAGATTGTTGTGTTAGTTTCTACTGATTGGGAAGTGGTGTGTATGATAAAATATTTACCAGGTATCTCTGTTGGATTTTCCGTCATATGTTTGATCCCAAACGAAAATTGTGGTGTATTGTGGAGATTTATACACTCAGGTAGATAATCACTAGGAGCTAAGAGAGCATTACATTAAACTTGGTGTCTTTTTCACATGGATTCATCCTACTTTATCCAGAATTGTGGAAACTTTCATGAAATATAAGCAGGGGAGACTGGGTACAGTGAGTACAGTTATGACAAAGGACAGTTGGAAGGTGTGAAGTGAATTTTTTCACCAACTGAGTGTCATGGGAGGGTGGTCTACTAGCTGAATAATGAAAAATTGTTGGGAACTTGTTGCAATTGTACTCAATCTCCTCTACCAAACGAAAAAGGAGCACATGGTTGGAACCCATGATGTATCAACTGGAACTTACCTGGAGTCGTATCGATCTTATTGGTTTGAGGTTTCATACCAAATGAATATTTAGGGGAACTATGTTGTATAATCTTTTCGGCCCGTTGCGGATCATAATCACCTGGTGATGGCGTACTCTCAATCTTATCGATCTTGGTTCGTCCATGTAATGACAGTGCCAATGCTTTGTCTTTTCCTGTAATTCATCAATAAAGAACAAATGATTCTGATTGGAGTGATAGAGTGTGTTCATTCACTAATTGTGAAAGAAATTGAGAGAATTCCTCCACCAAAATGTTCCGGACAGTTTCCTATTCGTATTCATATCTACAACAATTCATACCGTATGACATTTCCTGTCTAAAATTCAGGGACTATTCTAACTATTCGCTGATATTCATCAGACTATCACACGTTGCTAATCTAAAAAAATTCCGTAATGGAATTCCACAATGATGAGGATGCCAATGCAGCTATATATAAGCAGTAAATGTTTGAATGTGAACTACTGGAACGATGTGGTATCCTGCTAGTTGTTTGATCGATGCTCTTTATGCTGACTACTGTATAAGTATGTCTGCCTCGTTCCTACTCGCTTTTCTACATTACACATTCTTCAAGAGCGGCTCTAAAATAGCATCATTGATTTGCTTTATTGATTACAACGTGAATTACCGCGTCTTTATTTTTACCTTTCGCACTGAGACCAGAAACGTCGTATTGTCCTGGACCTGGACCTGGACTATCATTTTTTTGTGCATGTCTTGAAGCAAAAGATTAATTTGAAGATTAGACATCAGATAAAAATCAATTTTTGTTGTCAAGCATTTCGGATTTATTACCGATTTCCAAATGAGAAAGCTGGAGCTCTACCGCACTTGGAATCCACAACGGTTTTTCCTAAAAATTCGTGAAATCGATTGAATTTCAATTAGGACATGTCAATTGATGATTTATGAGTGGTGGTAATGATTCAAGACCTATGAGTGGTGGTAATGTGACACATGCAGGTCCTGGACTTCCAAATTCGGCAGCGATTGGACCCCGCCTCTTCGTTGGTGTCCATGGCCTTTGAATGTGTGTTGTTCCTCCCATTATTTTCTCCGAATAACTGTTAAACGGGTAATTTTAACATCCAATGAAAAAAACTTTGCAACCATTCAGTTTTGTTCTTAACTGAAAGATCGAGGTCGTGAAGTGCAGAATTCCTGATTGAATTCATCCAGATGTTTTGTAATTTAATCGAAAATAAAATGTAACGTTCTGTTTTGCGTCTTTAGACAGACTTATCAATTGAGCAATCACATTCACGACCTCGAATTGATGGGCAACTAGTGTATAGATATTGAGTCATTGCGATCCATATAAGAACATGCCCATGACGAACTATCGTTTCGCCCACCAGGTCCTACAATGAGATACGTTTCTTTAAAACAACAGAATTTTATCTGCGGCTTTATCTGTACGAGGTGAAGTCGTCACCTATTTCTTCTGTATGACGAATGAATTAATTTCTGTCATGTCATGCGTTCCAAACAAAAAAGTCGAATACTTACTCGTGATTGCAGTTAACGTTGTGTACAGGTGAATAACAAAATGAAAAATAGGAAGGACATGCTCTAAATATGATGGACGAGTTGGAAAATTTATCAAACTCTCAGTGATTCACTTCAATGTTGGAGTACCAGTTGCAAAATAATTTTAATTTGTTTGCTAAATGTTAATGTCAATGGTGATGTTATCAAATAGAAATACTTACAAGTATTTAGGAAAATTGTTATCAGAGAAATGAATCCAACAAAATCTGTGGAAAAACTGCACAAACAATTTTTCGATAATTTAATTCGAGTCACCACAATTGAACTTTTAAACGAACACCTGAAATACACCGGAGCAGACACAAGATATCCGACGATTCGTAAGATCGGAAGACGGTAGATGAGTGCTCCCGCGTACATTCGGCACGAGTGTTCTAAGGTTTGATGTACCCAACGTGCTTTCCCCTCTCAAGCTGTATCATACTCTCCCCCGCCGATCGCGTTTTCGTTGGATCCAGGTTCATGCGTACTTCAGAGAAGCATCGAGGATACACAACACTCTCCAACCGGTGTTTTATGTCATTGAATTTCCCCTCCAATATTTATTCATCACGACTTCTGATCCCTGAAAGAACTCACGACGTGTCTTATCATTTTTTTTAATTGTTGCATTTCTCATTGTGTTTAGAATCGTTATTCGAGGAAGAATCTTTAATAATCTTAACGCATAAATCAAAAAATGAGGAAAATTTTAGAACTTAATTATCTTACTAAACAAACACATCGAGGTTTATTGCAATCATCCCTTGATGAATTAATCCCTACGTTGGGAAAATCTTTAAATCGTTTTACTGCTTCCAGCTGCACATTTATTATCATCATCACCTTTATTACTATTGCTCCCATCCATTAATGTGTTGGGTTTTTTCCAATTGTAAAACAATATTTCCCTCATCCTCTTACTCCTTCAACGACATTTTTCCACCCACTCATTGTTTTGATCAATCCAAACCTTCTGAGCCCTTCCACAAAAATTGATGAGAACTTGGGAAAATTCAAAATTCTCACAATTTTTGATTGAAAGAATCAATTTCGAACCATACCTTAAACGGAATAGTTTTACTTGCCAAGTAACCTATAGACGTTCATACGTGGACTGGAATTTTTTTATTGAACAATATCTATCTTTAATTAATTTGAGTCATGACTTTGTGATATTCTTTTCTCATCTGAGTGATAAAATCTGCGGTGTCACCTGTATTTTTCTCTAGAATAAGCAGCAGCTGGGAATGTTAAATAAAACATATCCGGTGTAAGCTGCTCACATATGTACATTTTTTATTTCTGTGCTTCATGATAGTCAGCAATGAATTGAACATCTCTGTCTATTCTTCTTCACGTACGTGCGATACACACAACTGTTTGAAGAGTGGGGATCTCAATGATGAGTGCTTGTAGCCGCTGTAGTCCAGCACGGTCAGAGTGACCACTTGTATCGAAATACGTTCTATGTCATTGTTAAACTTCAGTTGATATTCGCAGGAAAGTTTCATTGAGTTGATGACCATCGCAGCATTCATATTCTGGTGAGATTTCACATACAGTTTCGATGAAACATTTTCATTTGACTCTGCAAAACTTCGCATTGCGATTCTCATTGACAAATTAATTTTCATTAACAACTTTTATCTTTGCTTGTCTGAATGTTGTTGGAATAATCTGCTTGGACAATGCATGAACAAAACTTTTCTTCAAACAAAATGAATTTCTGAAGTGTCTGTTGTCCAAATTCAGAAAATGTAACATCAGTGAATGATTCATACGTACTCGGCAATGAATTTTTATTTTTCTTTGATTTATTTATGTGCATATACACGATCTATCGTGCTTAATATGGAAACTCGTTTGGCCATGGTAGTTTGCTTGAGATGACATCACTGTCACGGTCGCAAACGGTCAGCCATTACTGCCCACGCCCATATCACCTATCATTTATTTTGCTTCATCAACACTCTTCACCTCTTCTCGTTGCCTTTAATGTTCTACTTAAATGTTTCATACGGTTGATATGATCACCGTAAGAGAGAATTTGGAGACCAATACGTAACAGCAATGCGACGTTTCTAATTATTTATTCACATTGTTGTGATTGATATGTGTGGAAAAATTTTTATATTCAGAACATGGACAGTGCAGAAGATTTACTGCAAGTGAGTTGGTTTCAAGCACCAAGTCAAAGCGACTACAAACTGCTCCTTGCATGTCTTCAATCACGTCGCTTCGCTGTTTTCAAGAGCCTACTAAAACGTGGTCTTGGAAAGCTGCCAAAATCCATTGAGATTGATCATGTCTATCCGTATCCATTGAGTAAAACTTTATTGGATGTGGCATGTTGTAATGGATTGAGCGAGTTCGTTGAAGTTCTTCTACAATCCGGTGCGAATCCCAACAGACTGAACACAGCACATAATCGAGGACCGATTCATTTTGCTACGGAACTAGGTCATGTTGATGTGTTGAGGGTTTTATTGGAGGATCCGAGGACGAATCCCAATTTGGAGGCCGGACGCGAGACCGCTCTCCACTTTGCAGTGAGGAAAAATGATGTTGAGTGTGCCAAGGTTCTTCTTGATAACTTTGCAAGTTCGAGTATTCCCAACTCGAAAGGCGTTACAGCTATACATGCTGGTGCTGCAGCGGCACACAATGAGATGGTCAAAATATTGTTGACTTCTTCAAGATTAGCACCTGACCTTGACAATTATTGGGATTTCCGACAAAGAACGCCACGTGATATGATTCTGATGAAACTTCCTGAAATTGAACTTCCGCCTAAATCTGAAAAGCGGGTGGATTTCAACATTTTACGTTTCTATCTCGATGCCAGTGATGAACAGCATTTCTTAGATAATCTTCAAAAGGTTGATGTTGATCAACAAGACATTGATGTATCAAGTTTATTGATAATGGCTGCACGTAAAAATTTTCGAGATGCAGTAAAATCGTTGATGGAACGATGGAAAGAGAAATTGATCGCCATTCTTCCAGAAGTTGCATTGGTATCCATCAAAAACGGTCGTGTTGAAATTCTCGATGATCTTTTACAATCGAATAATATAAAAATCACGAATGAAATGCTGATCACTTCATGTCGGCAACTTAGTATGCCAGTATCTCCATCAATCAAAGACCAATCAAAACGTTTAGAATGTTTAAAAATAATCTTGACCCAACCAGGTATCAACGTCCGCTGTGAAGACGGTGAGTATAGAAAAACGGAAGATAAAAATTTGCGAGCTGAGACATTTGCCACAATATTCTACTGCGATTGTTCAACATGCACCTTTTTATAATTCCAGACAAGATGAACACGCCTCTTCACTATGCAGCATCAGCTGAGAACGCAGAAGCGATAAGTCTTCTCTTGCAATCTGGAAGTTATTTGGGACATATGAACATTCTAGGGATCCCACCTTTAGCAAAAATCGCACCTACCTTACTTGAAAAGCATTTTGATGAGTGCATCATTAGTAATGGTGAATGTACAGATGAATATGAAATCAATTTTGATTACACGTGCCTTATACCACATACGATCGTATCAAACAATAACGATGATGTTGAGAGTAATTTGATACAGCGCGACTTTTCTTCTGATTCATCGATAGCATTAGAAATGGATGTCCTACGTTATATAGCATCGAGTCGGTCTCTAAAAAATCTTTTGCAGCATCCACTACTTTCATCATATCTCTATCTGAAATGGCAACGAATTAGGCAGGTTTTGTATGCGAACTTCTTCTTTTACGTTCTATTTTACATTTTTTTGAATTGCTACATCCTGTTGACAACATACAAATCGGCATCGATTCAGGAGAATACACTCGATATTGATAACACAACATCAACCGGAAAAGCATCAACAACATGGGATGAAATGAGTGGCTTGTGGTGTCTTCTAGTCTTTTTCTTAATTCTATTGTTTCTGAGAGAATGTTTGCAATTCATTTCTTCACCACTTCATTACATCCGGAGTTTTGAAAACTGGTTGGAAGTTCTCTTAATTATCTCAACCATAGCAGTCATAACCGGAGCAGGTTCGCGAGTTGGCGCCGCAGCCATTTTATTATCTGCATGGGAGTTAGTCATCTTGATAGGTCAACATCCGCGTATGTCTACTGGGATAGAAATGTTCAAAACCGTCACTAGAAATCTCATCATCTTCCTCTTGCCATATGCCCTCCTCATACTTGCGTTTGCAATGGCGTTTTTTACGCTTTTCAAAGATGGTGATGACGTTAATTTCCCCGATCCTGGCCATTCTTTGTTCAAAACGATCATCATGCTGACAGGTGAATTCGATGCTGATGGTATTCCATTTCTATCTTACCCAGTATTTGGACGTTTCATTTTTGTACTTTTCGTTTTTCTTATCGCGATTGTTTTATTCAATCTCCTCATTGGTTTAGCTGTCAGCGACACTGCTGATATTCTCAGGAAGTCTGAACTTGTTGGACTGATTTCACGAACTGAATTAATCACTTACGCGGAACGAATTGTTATGGGATCAAGTATTGGTAGATCATGGAAGTATTGGAATACATTGTGTAGACCCAAGATATTCGCAATTAATTATTTAGCAGATCGTATGACATTCTTCCCTCATTATCTACCTTATGCAAAAATAGCTGTCAAACCTAACAAAGCTAATGAAATTCGTATTTACGGTCGTGACCATGATACAAGACAGTGCACCAATTTGAGGATGGACACAAAAATAATGTTGAGGTCAAAAGAAATTTTGTCAGCCAGGGGAAGAATCTCAAAGACTGAAGAAATCATGAACTCATTGAAGATCTTGTATGATAAAGTTATCTACCTTGAAGACATAATGAATGGTATGAAAACTACTCTGGTGGGTAGAGATTGAATTCATTTATCGACGATTCATCAAGAAATACAGAAATACAGAAATACATTCAATTTTTTTTTATTCTGTCGTTATTGGAAATATGACATAGAAGAATCTCCTTTTTCCATTGCAACTGACGTGTGTGGAACTTCACAATATCAAAGTGTGGACAATTATAAAATTGATAAGATTATGAGAAGTACGCCAAAGACTGAGAAAATAATTCTGCTACTTCTTTTTTATCTCTGGTTTATTCCCTACTAATCAAAAAAATCTGTTTTATCAGTATTTACCAAGAATTCTTGGTCTATACGATGCATTTGAAGTGAAAAGTAAACCAAATTCCTGAATTATATTGTAAGTCATAGATAAGTAACGATTACAGCTGGATATTATAAAAGCGTTGTCTCCATTGTGCTGTACAGTTGCAAACATGAAATTCACTTGGATTCTCTTGGCATTTAGCCTAAGTGCAACAGTTTACTCACAGTCCATCAGGATATCTGATCAAGCTAAAGCAGAACTAGCGGAATACATCAAGAATAAGAAGTTGCAGATCAATCCACGGTACAGACTGCATTACCATGTTGCACCGCCAGTTGGATGGATGAACGATCCAAACGGATTCTCCTACTTCAAGGGAGAGTACCACGTTTTCTATCAATTTTATCCTTACGATAGTGTTTGGGGACCAGTGCACTGGGGTCATTCATCAAGTCTCGACTTGGTGAACTGGAAAGAACTCCCAACAGCTTTGATTCCCGAGAAAGAGCAATGCTTTTCTGGAAGTGCTTTTGCTGATGGAGATACCTATGTCCTGATGTATACTGGACATCGGATTACGAACGCAACCCCTGGTTATAATGAAACGCAATATTTAGCGTTCAGTCGTGATAGATTGAATTTTGATAAATTTTCGGGAAATCCAGTTCTATCCAATACGCCAAATGGATCACCTGACTTTCGAGACCCGAAGGTTTGGAGACATGGCGATTACTGGTACGTCATTATAGGAAGTAAAACATCGGATCAAAGAGGACGGGTACTGCTCTACAGATCAAAGGACATGTTCAATTGGAATTTCTTGAGAGTTCTTGGGGAATCCAAAGGTGACATGGGATACATGTGGGAATGTCCAGACTTCTTCGAACTGGACGGTAAACATATTCTGCTGATGTCACCTCAGGGTTTGCGTCCAGAAGGCGATAGATACAAAAATACATTCCAGACAGGTTACATCATAGGACGCTTCAATTACGACACTTTTGAGTTCATTCCCGAAGTTGGATTTCAGGAAATGGATTATGGGCACGATTATTACGC
Source organism: Meteorus sp. PSUC_FEM 10030008 (assembly GCA_018881525.1). Lineage (NCBI taxonomy): Eukaryota > Metazoa > Arthropoda > Insecta > Hymenoptera > Braconidae > Meteorus > Meteorus sp. PSUC_FEM 10030008. The sequence continues at coordinate 25,399 of JABMBR010004229.1, forward strand.
TGCACAAACAATAGAAGAGAATGGCAAGAGATATGCTATTGCTTGGTTTGGTATGTGGGAGGTACCTCACCCTGAAGCTGTCGATGGGTGGTCAGGTGCTTTGACCATAGTGAGAGAACTGACTTTGGTTGGAAACCGTATCTTAATGAAACCAGTCGCGAGTATTACCAGTCTCAGAGAACGGGTTCTGTTCAGCGGTGCGTTGGCAGTGAAACAACTGATAGAATTCGATAAGACCGGAGAACTCATTGTTGAAGGTAATTTGAGACAGTCAATTGAATTGCTACTGGAAGGACGCACAGGTGGTGGCAAAGTATGGCTGAGATGGAGACCTGATGTTGGAAAGGTTGTTGTGGATAGAGGATCTGATGATGTCAGACAAGTTGAATGGGAACCCATCGGTTCAAAAGCTTGGAGAATATTTTTGGATGCCAGTTCTTTGGAATTATTCTGTGGTGAAGGTGAAGTTGTATTCAGTAGCAGAGTATTCCCCAACGGTGGATGGAAACTATCGAACTTGGGCTCACAGTCGTTGAATGTTACGTTGTATTCATTGAAACGGAGTGTTCCTGTTTGATTGATCTGATTGAATGTTTGGAGAAGTTCTCATATTATGTTAACTATTAACGACCAAATTTTGTGTACCAATTGACTTGTGAATAAATAGAGTCATATCATAATCTTAATTGTTGTCATTCTCCTGAAGCGATGATTCACCATCCCATATGAATAAATATTCGAATAATATTCTGGAGTATGTTCGGTTGTAGGTAAAAGTTACGATGTGAAGTGTATTTTTATTTATCAGCAGTTCGATTAGAAGCATTGTAACGTGTTATCTCATGCAAAAGTTATTATTATCCATAGCTAAATGACAATCGTTTTATGTCTTTTGAAATTGTCACTGGTTTTTGTGGGATCCAGTTGCGAAAAACGCCACGCTCGAATGTTTGTCCAAACACATTTTCTTCGCAATAGAACATAGAACGGTAATTTTAGAGCAAAATGTATCAATTCCACCCACTGTCCAGTGTGTGGGTGATGGTAATTGTTCTGTTTTACACTTCAAACTATACGGCAAAAACGAGAGTAGCAAGGGATCTGAAGAATGAGTCACATATTGGTGAGTACGATTCGGTGATGAATTCTGGTTGATAATACACTAGTTTAATATTTTTGTTGATCATAAATCGAACTGGGTGGACCCAATCTCTTTATTTACATCCAGATGTTGCTGATGATGAAGAGCAACCACCAGTTATTGAAGACGCAGATGATGTTTGCACTACACCAGCCTGTAAAAAAGCGGGTGAGTCGAAAATTTTTGGTGATGCTGGAAATAAATGAGAAGAAATGATCGCAATATCATTCACGTTTCCCAAAGCTTCCCGAATTTTGGAGAACATGGATAGGGATGTGAATCCGTGTGAAGATTTCTACTCATTCGCTTGCGGCGGGTTTTTGCAGAAGACCAATTTACCAGATGACCGAATGATCGTCAATGCTTTCACTGTCATCAATGATAGCATTCAAACACAATTGAGAACTAGCCTTGAAGACCCCATCTCGTCGAATGAAACGAAATTATCTAAGAATGTCAAAAGCTTCTACAAATCCTGCATGAACACAAGTATAAATATGATCCACAACGAATGTTACAAGAGACATGAAATGTTCATTGATATTATCGCAATTGTTCTCAGCTGCAATCGAAATGCGAGGACTTGAACCGTTCAAAGAAGTTTTGAAGAAACTTGGTGGCTGGCCAGTACTCGAAGGAGAGAAGTGGAACAAAACTGATTTTAGCTGGATGGGATCAGTGTACAAATTCCGCAAATTGGGATATCCCGTCGGATACTTTTTAAGCTTTGGTTTCACTCCGGATCCGAACAATAGCAGTAAAAAAATGTTGGAAGTATGTCAGGAATTTGAAAGATATCGTTGATGAATAACTGATCGGCTAATTGCTAACATTTCTTCATGTCAGCTCGATGAAGTGTCATTCAGATCGGAGAATAATTACTTGATATCACAATTACGGGATGACATGGATACTCCTGTGCAAACTGACCTCTTGAAAGATCCCCTAATAAAAGCATATCATGATTATGTCGTTGACATTGCGATGATGCTCGGTGCACCGAAGAATAAGTCGACAGAAATCGAACTTCTGCAAATCTTGAACTTCCAACGATCACTCAGCAAAGTAAACTTTTCATGATTCATTTATGACTCAAGAACGTCTACATGACTACGATGTTTTCTTATCTCGGAATTTTATTCAGCTTTTATTACCAACTGACCAACGGCGTAACGTGACTTTACTCAACAATCCTATGACAATTGCTAATCTGTCAAAGCAATATCCGAGCATTCCATGGATAGAATATTTTAACAACATCCTTGCGCCTGAAATGAAAGTCGATGATAACGAGATCGTGATCGTTCGGGTACCGAGTTATATATCGAAGTTAGTGACTCTTTTAGGGAATACATCGAAGAGAGTTCAAGCTAATTATGTCATGTGGAAGGCAATTGAACATTCAATTCCATTTCTAACGGAGAATATTCAGGAGAGGCAATTACAATGGGTGGCACAGTCCAGTGGTACAACTCAGCATGAGCCACGGTGGAAGATATGTGTGGGGAAAGTCAGTATATTCCCCAGCGTTCAATCGTTGTATGTACAGAAATATTTCAATCCACATGCAAAGGATAATGTTGTGGAGATGGTCCGGGAAATTAGAAAACAGCTCAACAAGACATTAAAAGCAGTACGCATAGACAAAATAACAATTGAGTAGGCATAATATGTCCAGGATATGTTGCTTTGTGTGTCTCACATCCAGAGTTAAACAGTTACATTACAGATAGATTGGATGGATGAAACAACTACGAACAATGCTCTGACCAAGGCCGCTGCAATATCTGAATATGTTGCTTATCCGAATGAACTCCTGAATGAAACCAAATTGAGACAAGCTCGTGAAGAAGATCTTGAATTCACTGACGATGAATACATGGAAAATTTTTTGAATCTGTATCTGTTCGGAATGAACGGAGCGTTTAGAGGATTCAGGGAACCGATTGATAAGATTGATTGGATGGCTCATACGAAAGTAGCTGTCATCAATGCTTTTTACGATCGTTTTGAGAATAGCATCGGTATGTTTTTCTGAAATTAGTCTAATCCTGAAACACGATCTGAAAGAATTCTGAACTGACATGAAACTTCTCTTCAGAACTTCCTGCTGGGATTCTCCAAGGGATAATGTTTGATGAAAATCTTCCTAAATATATGAATTACGGGGCAGTTGGGAGTATAATTGGTCATGAACTTACTCATGGCTTTGACGGCATGGGGCGACAGTTTGATAAACACGGAAATTTCGAGACTTGGTGGACACCGGCAACTGATGAAGAATATCGCAGTAGAGCCATGTGTTTCTTTAATCAATATGATAATTATGTCCAGGAAAGAATTGATAGACGAGTAATAATTTCAATGAACTACGTTTTCATGTTCTATCAAATATAATAAGAATGCTCGTCAGCATTTTTTTTTCCCAGGTAAATGGTTTTAACACATTAGATGAAAACATAGCTGACAATGGTGGAACCAAATTGGCTTACTCAGCCTACATAAATTGGTTGGACAAGAATGGCAATGAGCCAATGCTACCCAAACTGCCCTTCAATTCGCGACAGTTATTTTGGATCAGTACAGCAAACGTGTGGTGTACCAAATCCCGAGTGGAACATGATCTTTACAGCATCGATAATGATGACCATAGCCCGGCTATGTTTCGAGTTATTGGACCACTCTCGAACAACGATGCATTTGCAAGAGATTTTAATTGTAGTGCACAATCGAGGATGAATCCGCCGTTCAAGTGTAGCTTATGGTGATTCAAGTCTCATCAGCTTTCTCTTGGGATTGGATCATCCTGATAGAAAAGGAGGATGACAACGATGGAAATTGTCAAATGACCAAAGTATCGTGTTAATTACGAATAAAGTTATTTCACAAACGCACATTTACTGTTATCATACTTTTATTCCATTAATTGTAAATCAATTAGCATTACAAAAAAAATGGAGTTGAAGTAAATTTGTCCCAAAATCCCCGTCGTCAGATGAAAAAACCCTCAATATTATCCATAATAGACCGAATTAGTTGTTCGTTTTGATTTATATCACAGAGACTTAAAAATTTATGAAAAACAGAAATGACTGTTTTACCTCAGTTCCGAATAATTTTGTGTTGTCTAATGAAAAAAAAAAAATTAAGAAAATATAGAATTTGAAGAACGAGAAGAACAGAAAATGAAACAAGAGAATAAAACGTCGCACAACAAAGAATAACAATTTATAATATAATTAATAATATTAACAGAGATTCGATTGGATTTTCATCATTTTCCTTTTCATTGAGTGAACCTTAAACTATGAATTATAATTATATACGTAAGTTGTTTATTGTGCCTAATATATAAACAGCATTGGCACAATAATCTCATCACAAATATATATATAAATTTATTTCGATACGCATATTTAAATGTAAAATACTTTATCAATCAATATTAATTGACATCAAGTGAAATAATTAATAATAAGAATACAATAACAATAACAAGAGTATCATGTATTTAAAAAATATGAAACTAAAAGTGTGATGAAAATAAAACAATTTAATCTTTTTTTTTTTTAAAGATGCCATGGAAAATTCGATATGTACAATATAAAATGGTCCTTTTCCCTTTTCACTTCTTAAATATTTAATGTCAGATATGCAATTGCCTTCTTTTATATTTTGTTGATATTCCTTCGTGTCTTTAATTACCATAAAAGTACTAATTTTCTCGTTTGTTTATTCATTCCAGCTTTCTGAAATTGATTAAAAGCATTGCAAGGAAATAAATGTCTGGGATAGTTTTAAGTACAAACTCACAATGTTAGTAAATCATGTGTAAGAGATTTACACAATTATCCTCCTATATCCTTTCGTTTTTTTTTTTTTTTTTTTTTTTTCAATTTTTACTATTTCTATTGTAATCTGTTCATTCAATTCTTTTTGGTTCGGACGGACGGATTTTGTGTGTCAGTCACGTCCACCTATTTTTCATGAATGGACTTGTTTTGTGCATTACTGTTAACTTGGCATAAAAGTTTACGTTCGTTTACTTTTAATTTGCTATAAATATGTCTTTATATATAAATTGTTTGCACATTTGTAAAATATATTTATTTCTTATTAATAATTGGGTGAAGTTACAGACAGAAAGAAAAAAGGCAAGCGAAGACTTTTTTCTTTGCTTGAGTGAGCAAATAAAGTCAAAGATAATACAAATGCGCGGTACTATGTTTATAATTAATTCCTGAACATACGCAATGTTTATTTCCGTTTTATTATACTTTTTTTTTTTTTTTTTAATTTGATATGTGAGTATAATGTTCACATTCCTGACTCGGCTATGCCTTCGTCATCTGAAATTCAAAATGATTTATTTATTTTAGTTCGTCAGGTTTGATAATTTTGGAAAAAGAAATCAGAACTTCTGCTTGAGAAATTTCAAGTTATGTTCCTATGATGGACATTCAAGGATGCTTATTGATTTCGATATTTAAATGCTGTCAAGCTTCAAGCAATGAGTTGTTAGTAAAATTTTGCAAGCAATAAAATTACTTTCATCGATGAAAAGTGAAAAAAAAAAAAAGCGAAATATATTTACAATACTGAAATCAGTTTCACCAAAGATAAAACAGGTACCCACATTGTTCCTTTTTTTCTTTCTTTTATTTTCATTATTTTTTAAAACGTTAATCCACAATTTCACAAGCTCGTCAGCTCTCCTTTTCCTCCGGGCTCATTGCACCATCGATTGAGCTCCGTTTTTTCCCTGTGTAAATAATCATCATATCGAAAATCCATCAGGTGGGAAAAACATGGAGACAAACGATTGATCTATGCATGAAATTTCAGCTTCATAATTCACTGCGTTAATTCTTAAAATCACTGAGAGGACTTATTCACCGATTAATTACTGAATTCCAATTCTACAAAAGATTATTAGTAACCAAAGATACAACAAAGAAGGATATAGAATAGTCAGACCATCACCAATAGAAATCAAATTATTCATTTACAAAAGAAAAATTACATAGGATGTCTCTAGTGTATCCAGAATATCCAAATTATGATGAATCACTCAATTCCTCTCTGATAAAAAAAAACTTTTCTTCCCTTTCCAACTTAACGAAGAAGTCATTAATATTCTTGAAAGAATATTAATAAATAAGTCGTTGATCAATAAATAAATGTCATTAAATTATAACGACAGAGTTAACAAATAAAATCTTTCGGGATGTGTCGAAACATGAGACGAATTCGACGATGACATAACTTTATATTCATATTGAAATTCATTCAACGAAATTGATGGGATTACCTTCAAATCCTTGATTGTCGTGAATTTCACGTGGCGACCCCTGTGTGTCTTGATGTTGTCCTTCCAATTCAGCTAACAAGCACTGATGAATGCAAATATATTGCTGTTCAGTTTGTACCATCCACACACGCTCTTTTCTCATCACCCAAACAATCCCGAATATATCAATCTCATGCGATACTTGTATCTGTTGAAGTATCCTGTCGAGGGTTATGAATGTACCACTTCTACCTACACCAGCACTACAATGCACAACAATTGGTCGTTGATCAGGTCGTACACGTGCTCTGAAGGCTTTAACAAAAGATGCCAAGGTCTGGGGTGGACTTGGTACACCAAAGTCCGGCCATGTTGTGAAGTGGAAGTGTTGGATTACACGAGTCACATCACCCTGGAAGAGTCATACAGTCAAACTGATTAATTTTTCTAACCACAAACGCGATCACTACTTTGCAATGAGGAAAAATTGATGATGAAACACTTTCGTTCATGAAAATAAATCTGACTTACTCTGCACAACATGAATTCCGTAATACTCCAATCGTGATAGCGTGTCTCATTCAAAATAGTGACACAAATATCACCATAATAAACAGGTAATGTGTCCATAGGCCAATAGTGATCACACTTCTCTCTTCCTTTCTCAATGCAACGTGTCAACATAACAATAGCACGACTATTGCTTTCCCAAACCATTCGCCAAAAATCATCACGTGTAGAATGTAAAGGTCCTTGAGTAACAATAAATTCTCTCGGTGAATTATGTCCTGGCACGTAATTCGCATTAATATAATCCGATCCTTCCTCATCATCAACAGGTTGTAACTTGAATCGACTATGATCATACGGTAAAATATTTGTAAACCGATTTTTTGGTCGGTTACATGGTAAATCCGCAGCAGTGCATGGTTGATCTCTCCCAACGTGTTTCAATTCCTCAAATTCTTCAGAAAAACGGAAATCCGAGTCTGCTGACATTATTCGATAATGTTCAGAAAATCTTTCAACAGATATTGGTCGACTGTAACAAATCAAAAAATTTAGGGGTTTGTCAAGAATATTCCGTCATTCTTTTGTTCATATGTTGGTTGATGATTGAATATCAAGAAACAAACCTGGTCTCGATGACACTGTCAGGAAGTGACAAATTATCTGTTGGACCATTTCCCCGTGGCTCAGCAATTTTACGTAATTGATTCCGATGTCGTCGAATTAATAAACCAATACCAAGTAGAGTTAATAAAAGAACTATCGGTACAGTAACTCCAACAATTATTGCAGTATTGTCTTTATCTAAAAAACAAACAAACAAAACATCAGTGAATAAACCATTTTCCCGAATGTTCCGTGCAAAATGAAAGCAACGACTTCACAATTCATCATTCAATCAAAACATCAGGCTCATTCTGTAAAGTCCATTGATGATGAATATTTCATCAATCGATAGAGAAGGGAGGAGTTAAAATAAAAAAACAGTTAAATTCTAATTATCATCGCAATATTCTTGTCTCGTTGCATTGATCAGATCTAACGGGTTGGGAAAGAGTCAATTGAACAAACGACAGGGATAAAGTCAGGATTGTTCACCCTTAGAAAAAGGCAGAATTTGGATTCTCACCTGCAGCCAATATCAATAATCCTTTAACAAGACATGTGATGAATAAATAAAATATGTCAATGTGTAAAATTCGTTAATAAATATGAGTACCAGTGCATCATTGAATATGAGGAGAGTAGAAGAAATAAAATTGAAATTAAATTTTTCACTTACCGGTCTGTATTGGAAAACTGTAATTTGTATCGGTAAATTTATCTGGTGCTGTAAACGCTCGTACTTTAACTCGATAAGTCGAGCCCGATTTCAGTGGCCCATTGCAATAACCAACAACTTTGTTGTCACAATTGTCACTGCCAATTGTAAAATCTTCAACGGAACTGTTTTTGAATGGATAATATGGTTCCATAACCTATAAAGAAAAAGACGAATCTTATTGAAAATGCTTCTAGATGATATCAACTAAAGTTGGCGGTGGTAGACCTCACTATCACTGTGCTGAGTTCAGTACAGACAGATCAAGGGATTTGATAGTAAGTCAGCAAACTCGTGAAATTTACCTGGTATGGTGGCCAAACGCTGTACGCTTGAACATCCTTCCAACTTGGCATTTCGAGTCCTGAGGCATTTTTACTATCATCCTCCGCGACAATGACAGTATAAGAAATGACAGCGCCATGCTGTTCACCGAAATAATTTTTCCTGAATCGTATCTGAATTGTCGTAGTACTTCTACAAACTTCAGTAGGTAAAATATGAGTTGCTGGCTTGGGTGGTGCCAAAATCGGCATTGGTTGTTTCCAAATAACTTCTGGACCATATCCAATCTTCGTTTCAGCTTGAATGCGGAAAACATAAGTTTTCCCAGGTACTAAACCACGAATGGTTCCCCTCAATTCATTTGCCTTGAAGTTTTGAGTCTCTGTGTGCGATGATCCTTCTAATCCATACGTAATTGTAAATTTCTTAATAATGCCATTATACTCTCCAGTTGGTAAAAACCATTCGAAACTAATATCACTTGGTTGCACATCAATTGGATAGAAATTCTCAACTTTACCCGGATATGATTCACTGGTTGTAAAACTAGCGCTAACTGGGTTTGAACGACGTAAATGATGACTTGATTGAGTGTAACCAGAACAAACAACCAAAGTAAAAGTATAATTACGATGCGGCTTTAAATCTTTGATAGTTATCCCATTGACAGTTGTAATATTTTGCATATAACTTCCCTCACTGTTGATGAATTGGACTTCAAAAGCGTCATATTCACTTGGTGGAATGTCCCAAGTTAATGATATACTCGTGTCATTAACTTCAATTGCATGGATAGCAGTGATGGCTTCTGGATAAAGTCGATCTGACCGTGACAGAGGTCGACTGACAATCCCATCACTTACTGTCCAGACAGTCACATTATAAAGACGACCTGGTGTCAAATCGTTGAATGTAACTTTTGTATCAGTGTCATTAATTGGTTTTTCACGTGTTGTGTTGCTTTTATCACTGATACGGAAACGATAAATATCGAATTTCGATGACTGTATTGGTGTTGGAGTGTATCGTAGTGTCAAGGAGTCAGGTAAATCACGATCAACAACGATCACCACTTCAGATTGTATCAGAGGCATCGTGCGCGCAGTTATATTCGTAAGATCACTCGTTAATTCATGTGATATTGTCATAATTGAAAATCCGTAATTGACTCCAGGCATTAAGTCGTCGATTAAAAATTTTTCTATCTTATTTTCATGTATGTTTGATAGTTCATCATCAATCTGTTCATTCTCCGGATTAATTTCCGTGTCATCATTCGTGTCATCATCATTTTTATGATTTGAATCCGTTATGTCGTCGATTCTTTCATTGTTGCTGTTGTGAGAATTATTTGGCTCGTGACTGATTGAATCACTGACATTTTTAGTTTTAAAATCCATGGGCGAATCGATTGGCCACCATTTGATAATAAAATATTCGATTTTGCCTTCAGGACGTGGGAATTCCAGTGTAACATTCGTGGAATCAACTATTGGAGTGATATTTAATACTGAATTTGGTGGCACTGTGTGATTGACATGCAAAGGGAATAGACTCTCGACTCCAAAGCTCACTGTATTCACTTGAATTGTGTATTTTTCACCAGGTGTCATATCAGTAACTTCTGCTTCTGTGTCCTTAACACTTGGCAACTTGATCCAATGCTGATCGTCATCAGTACGATACCTTATAGAATATTCAGAGAACAAAGAATTAATTGGCATTTGCCAATGAACCAATACCGTGTTGTTATTATTCATTCCTGTTGGACTAGTGGTCACTTTATCAATTCGTAAATGTTGGGGTGGATGTGGTAGAACTGCTTGGAAGTAATCATGCGGTTCGCTCTTCAATCCGTGACTTATAGCAAATACTTTGACTTCATAACCAGCACCAGGATAAAGATCTTCAAGGATAATATGTGATTCAGTTGTTAAAGTCGTTGCACTCTCGCCTGTATCATTTCTTGTGTGAGTTATTTCAAACTTCTCTTGACGTGAGTTAACATCGCTCTTCCATGAGATATTCAATCCACGTTCAATTGATTTCAAATCTTCAATTATTGGACTCGATGGTCGTGTCACTTGGAAAATTACTGTTTCGTTGGACTCAACTTTATTACTGATTGCTTGAACAATTATTGTATAATTACGTCCAGGTAAAAGCGCTTCGAGGATGATACGTGTTTTATCAGTCGTTAATGTATTACTATCACCACTAATTGACGTGGTAGTATCAACTTCATGATACTCAAGACGATAACTGTCTTGAGTACTTGAATTGTCTGGTCGCCATGAAACCTCGAGCATTCTCTCATCAATACTCGCACGTAAATCACGTACTGGTAAGGGTTTCAGTGTTATTTCTCCACTTGCTGGCCAACTTGTAACTTTACCCGAAACAGTTTTGACCACGACTTGATAGGTCTTTCCGGGTTCCAATTCACGGAATTCCCACGTGTTACTGTTTGGTTCATTACGATTACGAGTGATCGGTGCAACTCGACGATTTCCACCAAGTGATACTTGGTATTTATCAAATTCAGATGTGCCATTTGGTGGATTCCAATATACGTGGAAACTATTTGATGTCACTGATTGTGCGGAGAAAGTTACGTTTAATGGTTTCAGTGGAACAGTACGATATTGTGCGGTTGTTGGTGCTGATGTTTCATCTTCGGAGACAGTTTGGACGGAGATGTTATATGCACGACCTGGTGAAATGAGATATTTTGCGATTGAATGGCACTTGTTGGTGCAAACATGACGTTATTATAAACAAACGTGACTAAACGAATGAGTCAATTACCTGGGACAAGATCTTTGAAAGCAGCTTGCGCTGGTCCAGGTGGTTCACCTTCCTTTTCCACATAAAAAACCGATTCAATAGCATCGGGTGGGTCAATACTAACTTTATAATGTGTGTAAATACCAGCGGGATAAGGCGGTTGCCACAATACCAACAAAGTCGTTTCATTACGAAACCAAACGATAAATTTCCCTGGTGTATTTGGTTTTGTTGTAAAATTACGACTTGTATATGCAACACTTTCTTTAGCATCCAATACAGTGAATAACTGAAGTGAGTAAGTCGCACCAGGTGTTAAATCCCATAAGGTATATGGAATCGCGTCAGCTGATATAACACTTGTGCGCGTTGTTGATGGTGGACTAATAGCATCATTGAAACTCTGTGCTCGTAAACGAAATCCAGAGTAATTACCCTGTGCTGGTGGTGCCCAATGAACTATCGCAGTTTTTCCATTACGCACAGCTATTGTAAGGTTCGACGGTGGATCTGGGGCTAGAAATAAACAATTTAGCTGATCAACATTTGTATTTTGAAATCGAAGAATTTTCTTTATCAGAATATGGAGATTCCTGGATACTTTTACGCAGGGAATTGGTAGAAAAATCGTATATCCAACCATAATCAATACTTAGGTGACTCATTTGAACTGTAAACCGATAAAATGTTGTAATGACAAAATGAATCATTAAAAAGTAATTGCCGAATTAACGATTAGATAACAAAAGTCATCTAGACATTTTTGATGTGAAGTTAATTGCTATTTTATCTCTGAAATTGAAGTGCACAGGTGCTCTCTGACAAAAATAGACTGAGGAATTGAATGGAAATAATCAGGACATTGCATAATACCGTAATGACACTGAAATGTGCAACAGAAGAATGTCACTCACTCAATGCTCCATCAATTCATTAACAAATGTAAATGGGACAACTTTTCGTCGGTACATTGACCTCAATTCCCTCTTCCAAATTTGCACCACGTGATGGACAATATCATTAGGCACATCGTTTCTATTATTACGACAATATAAATATCACAAACCAGTTGTAATCGATGCTCTCCATGTGAGCCAATCGTGTAGAGTACCATTACTATAATACAACCAAAATTCATATTTGGTCCCTGGTAAGCCATCACGAAATTTGATAACATCACCAATATCTACAGCTGCAATTGTTGTATTTGGTGGTGGATAACCAACAGGTGGACTATAATCCAATCTATAACGAGTCCCTTCTTGACTTAAATTCCCTGGTATTTCAATCGCAAGATCAGCGCAGAAAGAAACCTGGAAATATCAGAAAATCGATCGCATCAAAATATCCATTGAACCCATCCTGATAAACATAAAAGAGAGAACGGAATATCCAACTCTATTCCCTCTCACTCACCTTCACCAGTAGAATAATGAGGACGAACAAATTCCATTTGTAATGCAATACGGAAATTCTTCCAATATCACAACTCAACCTCAATACATTCATTTTCGATTATTTTTTTCCCACAAATCTTTTTCTTCCCTTCATCAATCCTAATCAATTCAATACTTTGAGTACACCCGAGTATTTATCATTAACTGCTAATGTAAAAACGAATGAATCTTGTTATGAACAGTAAACTAACCGCGATGGAATGAAAATTGGAAGACAATTTCTCTCTTCATCAACTAATTAATTGATATTCGACGAATGATAAACAAATCAATAATAATACTAGCAAAATGAACTAAATAATATCACGATGAGACGGTGCTACAAGCTAATCTCCATTCATTAATCATATCCTGTCTTGGTAATTGATGCGCATGTTTATTATGGCAATAATCACTGATGATGATAAACACCTGTGCATCCAATTTGATTGTGTGACGCGACAACGAACACGAAGTAATGTTAACAGCAATAGTTGTAACACCAGCAGCCATTTTATTCAATTTAAAATAATATATATATACACATATATATGTATATCAGAATGTATTCCACAACAATGAATAAATTGCAATAATTAATTCAGAATGATACATAACCCTTTTTTTTCACGTATATATAAGAATTCACGAGAGTAAAAGAGATCGTTAGAGAGACAGTGCGTGATAGAAAGAGAGTGACAGAGAGCGAGAACGAAAAAGAATCTTCGGTGTTGGAGGTTATAATTTATTTAACTCTTTTTTTTCTTTTTCATTGTCAAAAGGCGACTTGCTCATTGCAATTAAATCGTCCACAGACACACACGAAATTTATTAATATTTTCGGGTTTTATATTTTTATTGTCTTTTTAAATTTGGTTCCTTTGCGAATTTGCAAATATTAAATTGATTGTCGCAACGTATGTGTGCAATATGCCTCGTTATTATTCGTCTCGAACATACTTTTCATCACAACTACTATTGACTGTATACTGAGGTCTTTTCTCTTTTTTTTCTTCCTCTTTAGTCTATTGCATTTATTATGTATAGCTAAGCTTGCCTGCCTTTCACTATAAAATACGAATACATTGTGGAAACTCCTACTTTATGCATTTATGTATGTATTGATATATGAAGGTGGGTCGTGTGATGGTGTTGGTCGAGGCAGCGCCCCACTGAGAGGATTTCGATTCTCCTGTTACGTCCCTCAACCAGCTCGTAGCATTATTTCGAGTTGAAAATGAATGAAGACGATGTTGCTCAGGATTCTGTTGGCAGTAGTGAGTCATTCAGTCACTCGGTTTATTTACCGACTGCGTCGTACAAATCTTCCATATAAGGCAATTTATTTAAATAATTAAACCAACTCAAGGCGGGTGAATTTGAAAAGGTGAGAACAGGTTTCTTGTGACTGATTCGAATTTATCTTGGAGTTTCAATTGGACTGAATCGACATTTGGTTGGTTTTCCTAACCACAAATTGAATTTTATTTTAGAAATTACGAGGGCGTTTTGATGAGACTAATGAAAAAGGAGTTTGGTGTGTTTGTATTGCATTTAATCTTCTTTGTTGTTGTTTATCATCAACGATGAGAATCACGAAGAAGGTGGAAACGAGTGTTTTGAGGTTACTCGTGATGTCACATCGTTTTCCAATGTTCAGGATGAACGACGGCGGTCGTGATTGAATATCAACCATCTAATGGAATTGTTGGTTCATGACCGAAGTCCCAATCATAGTTGGAATAACCTGTGGAACAATGCAGTGACAGGTGGGATGCTATAGAGGGAGTGTGAGTTGTGCAGGTGAAATAGGAATTTTCTCCATGGATGTCTGTCTGTTATCCGGTGTTCATAAATGAATTGTGGGTGGGAGGAGTTTTCGAAATGTCCACTGGTTTCATCAGTACTACACTTTCTATCCTTTGTTGCACTGTCTCAATATTTGAATAATAATACAACAAATTAGGCAGGTGACAGTGAAAGTCATTGTTGAGGATTGTTTGTCGATGAATTATCAATTGACACTACGAAGAACTGGGATGGATGAAAGTGGTGGATGAATGAGAAATGAAATTTTTATTCACAGAAAAGAACTTTTGTTTATTTTTGTCTATCTTATTTGTTACAGGATGTCAGCAATGTCAATTTTGTTCATACGGTGGAACGTTTGCATGGACAGTCTTCAGATATGTGAGTGGAATTAATTGACCAACTGATTGATCATTTATTTCTTCCTGGTTCAGTTGTTGAATTGTACCGGAATTCTTCAAGAGGGTTTTAAATATGAATTTCAGATGCTTTCGATCATAATAATGTGAAGAATGAGGGCGGGAACGTCCTCAATTCCTGTGTTGAGGTTTCAACAACTTCATCATGTGTAGCCACTGTATAAATCCCGAATGAGACATTTGTTGGGACAAGTTCTATTTTAGTTACAAAAACTATTGGAATAGAAAATCATGTCCCAATCACGAATAAATAATTAACGATGAGCAATTTCCAATTCCTGAAAAAGTATTCGATGAATTCTCAAAAAAATATTAATCGACGGCAACTTATCTGTTAGCGTCGATGAAATGTAATCCAACATTATCATGAATAAAGCAGAAAGGTGTCTCTTTCATCAACAGTCGTTCTTCTTTATCGACTATTGTTGCGTACGACCATCTTTCATTCTATTTTATCAATCTTGAATTCAAGATTATTTTTTTTTAAGCATGTGTGAGTGTTCTACAAGGTGGGGGATCTTTGTGTGCCAACAAATCGATGATGAAATCACAAACACAATCCAATTTCTTGTGCAGCACGTGCGTATGCATAATATTCTACTCTCCAGTGCTAGTGGTTTAGCTTTGGATGTGTGATACCCCAACATCAAATACAAGGTGAATATAATCACCGTTCATGTGGCACCAAGCAAAGTTTACAACTGTAGCAATAAAATTTCGAATATGGATATTTTAGTCACGCATGAACTTGCGAATCTGTAAAACGTTTTGCAGTAGTTGTTCCTACGTGGCTGAAGTGATTCGTTGGATGTAAAATCTAATTGTTCGTTATGAGATAAATTATAAATTCCTGATGCTTAATGGGATTATTAATCCCTTTCCGTTTTTTTTTAGATTCTTTTCTCAGATTCAGTCAGAGTTAGATATGGAAAACAAACCATCCAATGCTCCAAGTCAATGCACATGGACACCAAACGGTGTGAATCCGCATATACGGCGAAACATGTGGGTGTAAAAATTTGATTAATAGCAAAAATCGATAATATTGACACACTGTGACAATCAGAATTTTTTCTTTGATCGATGATCACAATGCATCGAATTATTTCACAGTTGATTTCTTTTCATTCTGGGTTTAATTCTTTTCAGATTGAATGATCGAAAAAAATATTTGCCAAATATTCTAGAAGCGATTGGACAAACTCCGTTGATTAAATTGAATAAAATTCCGGAGTTGTACGGACTGAAATGTGAAATTTGTAAGTTGTATCAACATTTTCGAAATTTTATTCTTATTCATTCATCAATAGCAACATGTGTTCCTTTTTTTATTGATTACTCAATACATTTTCCATTTGATATGAAATTCTTCATCCTACTAATCACTCAAAACTTGTTTATAAATACTGCGAATGTTCACTAAAACACGTCAATAGTACCATCAACAGAATGACTAAGGTAGAATGGTTAATCAATTTTGATAAAATTGACAATCGTATCGGTGCACAAGTCCTAATATCTGAGCTCATTAGACTGTTACCAATATCTGTTTTTCAAACGATAATATGTATCACAATTACTATCGTGCGATATTTCCAATTGGATTATTGAGCAACAATCAACAAATATGCTGGAGTATCTGAAGACGAAAACAACAGAAATAACAAATAACTGAAACGTGATATTGTTAGTGACGAGATAGTTAGATTGTTATGCAAGCAGTAATGTGATCAATGTGGATTCACCGCATGGATCTTATTTTGAATAAATCAAGCGCGAATTATGGACAGAGAATATCAATGAAATCTAATTGGCTTGAGTTGTTTCAAAGCCTACATGAAAAATGTTTTGATATTCAATGAAAGTTGAAACTGATACATCGTCCATATCATTTTCTTGGTCTCAGATGCGAAGTGTGAGTTCTTAAATCCTGGTGGTTCTGTCAAAGACCGAATTGCGTATCGAATGATTCAAGATGCAGAGGAAAAAGGTTTGATTACAAAAGGATCAACCATAATAGAACCAACGAGTGGGAATACTGGGATTGGTTTAGCAATGGCTGCAGCTGTACGTGGTTATCGTTGCATAATTGTTATGCCACAGAAAATGTCGAATGAAAAATTGTATACATTGCAAGCGCTTGGTGCAGAAATAATTCGTACACCAACTGAAGCAGCATGGGATAGTGAAGAGGGTCATATAAAAACATCTGAGAGATTGCAACGAGAAATCCCAAATTCAATTATATTGAATCAATATGTGAACCCTGGCAATCCCTTAGCACATTATGATCAAACAGCTGAGGAAATATTCCAACAAATGGATGGAAAGTTGAATTATTTCGTTGGTGGTGCTGGTACAGGTGGTACTATTTCTGGTATCGGACGACGTTTACGTGAATTAGCACCGAAATGCAGAATTATTGCTATTGATCCAGTTGGTAGTATTTTAGCTGAGCCACATGAGATTAATGAGACACACAAAACATTTTACGATGTCGAGGGTGTTGGGTAAGTTGACAATTTCATCGACTTCATACTCAGGATTAAATTTAATTCAACACGTTTGAAGTCGAACAATGAAAATAGTAATCAACTTCCAATGTGTATTTCATCATCTGGCATTCCATGGTGTGCAAAATTAGCAGAGTTAAAATAACCTTCTGCATCTGTTTACTTTTATCAAGGTATGACTTCATCCCAACAGTATTGGATCGTGATGTAATCGATGAATGGATTAAATGCGATGACGCTGAGTCATTTCATATGGCGCGTGAATTAATGAAAGAGGAAGGATTACTTTGCGGTGGTAGTAGCGGTTCAGCTGTGGTATCTGCGATTAAATTGGGAAAGAAACTGAATGAAAATGATCGAGTTGTTGTATTGTTGCCAGATGGCATCAGGAATTACATGACAAAATTCGCCGCTGATCATTGGATGATCGCACGTGGTTATTTGGTATTTAACATCTTATTAAATCGAGTAATGACTCACTACTAAATGATAGAAGAATAATTAACCGTTTCCTTTCTGCGATTACATATCTGTCAACAATAATGATTTGTTACTGTTGTCTATCCCGTTTCCGCAGCAAGTGATAGATAATTGAGTGATTTTTGTTCTTATTCAGGTTCCGAAAGCACCAAGCGGATGTGAATCATGGTGGGACATACCAGCGTCAAATCTCGAATTGATTACACCGAAAAAGTTGAAAAATAATGCAACAATCAACGACGCGATGCAATTATTGGGCAATAATACTGACGATATAATTCCAATTTTCAAAAGTGATGATAATAAAGTGCGTGGCTATATCAATCTGAAATCGATTAGGAGTGGATTGATCAATGGTTCTCTTCAACCAACAGATCCGGCAGACAAATCAATTGTTCGCGAATTTGTCCAGCTTTCGGATAATGTTAAAATTGGTATTGTTGCAAAGTTACTTGAGAAAGAGCCATTCATTTTTATTTTTGACTCGAAGAGTGATAACTTTATCGGTGTTGCTACACAAGAATGTGTGATGAAAGCAATTGCCAGTCTGATTAATTAGCATGAGCATTTTTTATATATCCGACTATCCTGATAGTTTCTCTTCCATCATTTTATATGAATTTTTCCGTATTGAAACTCAAATGGATCTTATCATCATAACTTTATTCATTATTTTACTGCAATTTTGGAGAACTTGTACTTAAACCGTACTCGAATTGTATATCTTTTTGTAATTCAATAAATTGTACATCTGTTAACTATACACTCAACATTTGTCTTCACCTCAATTAATCTCATACATAAGCTTGAACTTAAGAACGGTAGAACTTAATAATAAAAAAATTCCTCAGCAAATAAAAACTTATATCGACTTTTATTAAATAAGTTTGACTTCAACGTGGAATTTGCAGCTTGGCAATGCCGAAATTTCAGCTTTAACAATACTAACGATCCCCAAATTAGCTAAACTACCACGCAATAAGCCACACGTGAATGCCAATAATTTCGGACACTTTGACAAATATTGTTTACTGCCATTAGCGCCCAAGTTTTTCAATAAGCGAAATTCATTGTCTTGCAATACGTATGTGCCGTGATGATTTGTTTTGAGATTGTCAATTTGTTTTTGGTACAATGACGACCAGAAGTCAGTGCAAATGAATTTGATCATGTCTAATTCATCTTTGAAACGTGACCATTCACGGGTCAATCGCTCGATGACACGATAACCTACACCGAAGCCCATCCATTCCAGTTGTGTCAGATTTTCCTCGCCTTCCTGTGAAAATACGAAAATTTAGAGATGATTCAGTACAGGTTTTCCCGAATGCTTCTGAATTGAGAAATCATGCTCACTTTATCAGTGGTGTTTTTACTTAGGATATAATTCACGACTTCTGCATGTAAATAATCGAACAAACTCTCATCAGCTTCACCAGTAGCGCCTGAAGTCAATTTTTGCTCTACCATTTGTGGCTTCATTATCAATCGCAGTGAATTAATTCTTTCATTCAAGTTATTCTTTAATCTCTCAATTGTGAGATATTAATACCTCCCCTTTTTCTCCTGCTCGATATCACTTTTGACAGGTAATGATGACAGTCACCATCTTGCTGTCTACATCTTGAGTATTCGGTGGGGAATTTGAATTTCACTGCACATGCCTGATAACAGCATGAAATTTGTCATCTGACAACCCATCAAGAACCCAAAACTGCGACGAATTGGATGAATTCTCTGAGTGTGTTGTTTATTATTTTCAATTACTGATTTTATTCAATAAATTTTCGATCTTCATTTCGGATGGTAATCAAGCAAGATCCGATTCTGTGCTAACTTCATATCTAAGTTCATCAGGCTGCATTCGATACTATCAAAGTAGCTCCAAAATGGCGGATGAAATGATTTCGATAGTCACTCCACGCGGGTGATTTGAAATTGAATATTAATAACGACTGTTATTCAATGTACAATAACAAAATCGAACATTCACATCGATACGTTACCGAGTTAGAGACGATAAGTGAGTTAGAGATACAGAAATTCAACAGAGACCGAAAATATTCTTCGACTTTGTCTATCATCCATATAATTTTCGAATTTTCGCGCGTGCCGCCATTGCACGCATGCGTTAGAGTATTGTCGCGTTAGCCAATAGAATTCGTACCTACATCTTAGTACACTTTGGAACCGTTGCACCAATTCAAAATTGGCCAATCAGAGCTTTCGATATTCGAGCGAAACACCAATCACAACGCGTTAAATCGTGAAGAAGATCATTAGCAAAACTGACTCTCTCAAGATACGCCTCGCATAAATCGCGCGCTATGGAATTCACTAATTTTCTGAAGAAATATGATAAATTATTGATGAATTTTGGTATAAGATGATGCTGGAGATGAAGTAGATGGAGGATTTCGGGCTCTCAACTGCGGATGGTGAGAATTTATTACCGATTATGATAACATTCCACTCGTTAGCTCCTTTCTTTTCGGTAAAATTTGTTCGAAAAATATAACGATCGCTGGAATAGAACACACTGGATTATTTAATTGGGTTAGGTTCACGTTATATTTCCCGATTCTCTCACGAATGATGAAAAATACTCGTGAAAATAAACTAAAGGCAGGTCATTTCATCATTAGCAACGATGCACATCATTCAGTTCCGTTAGCCATTTTCCACTCAGGATGAAATAATTCGCATCAGTTCAAAATGCAGATGAGATAGATCACAATATCACAATAATTGTAGATTGCTCTTCATTATTATTCGGATAGACCTGAATTATTGCCCGAGAGGTATTGAGATGAGCCAGTGACGATGAGGTCCACTAGTGTTTATTAGCTATTGATTTTCATATGAAATTACGTAGCACAATTCATCACGGAAATTTATCATTATAACATAACAGAATATGATGATGAATAACATCCATTAGGTCCATTAGGGGAGAAGTTTATCGCGATCACTTCATCCACTTTCTCTACCCAAAATGTCGGCCTATCAATTTCCTCATCAATTATTTATCCTATTTATTGCAATGAAGTATCTTTAGAGGCGTCGATTTCACAGCATCGTATCATCAGTCAGTAGAGTCTTCGTCTTTTTTCTTCAACAATTTTTATTTAATCGTCACTTGCGGTTCGGTAAAATGCGAAAATTTATTCGTGATTGAGTATATGGACAATTCGTGGTCCTGTTAGTTAATTAGTGTTGGAATTTTGTGCCCTGTTTTTGGATATGTGAAGGAACCAACGATTTCCCATTGGATTACTCAAGATTTCTGTGGTGCATGAACTCGTGTCGCCGTTGGGTTCATGTATGAATTGTTTAACGCGATAGAAATTGTTATCGATGATCAGTACCCGCGTCGGGAAACAGTTTTCCATTTGCAGATATCACGGGATAGTTGCTGGTTGCGCGGCAACTCGCGACATTTTTTTCAGTATTAATTTCCAATCGTTTTGATTCCAAGCAGTGGAATGTAAAAGTGAGATAGCGTTTTGTTCTGTGATGTGAAAATTTATTTGAGTTAATATATGTGACCAAGAAATTGATTGCTGGGAGGACATCCGAGAGGGTTACCCATCATTTTCCGGTGAGTCCTGGAATTTAATTAATTTTGCATGTTTATCACCGAAGGAATCGAATATCTTCAAAAATTTTTGGGGTGATAGTTACCAATTCGTTGGAATAGTGAGAAATAGGTTTCTCTCTAATTCTCTACTGCTTCAAATTCGTTGGATCATGAAAATTAAGGTGGGAAAATGGCTTGACTCAAGTCTGCTAGACGAATCCAATTGCATTTTTCTTGTTCGAACACTGCATAGAGGAAGTTCGTGATTGTGATTGAACAATTACGAGATAGAATGAGAAGGAAACGAATTTTCACTTGAATTTGTTCCTCACCTGTTACTGAACATTCTTGAATTTCGACATTTCGATATATCTTGACTGATATATTGATAAGCGATCGTCTATTGTCATTTCATATTTCATTTTTGTTATAACTGTGATGAATTGCGGTTATGTATAATTCGCAACATCCAGCTTCGGTTGAATATTATTGTTGAGAGCGTTGAGAGTAACAAAGAACACTTGGATTGTCCGCTCAGCGCACGCTAACGTACACACGTGAAGTTAGTTACAGAACGAATGTATACAACTCGATTGTCCACCCGAGAGCGAACACGTGAAAGGCTTTGTTATAGAATAGTGAAGTGAATTTTATCAAATATGCAAATAAAAATGGCTAATAAGTTTAATATAAAATCGATAAAAGATATGTTACAAGAAGAAGAGCGATTCATTGGAGATTTATTCTCGAAAATGCCATTACCTATGGCTGAGTTGGGTAAGTCTGTCTTTGTTTTCTCTATTGAACATAACCTCAATTTATTTGTATTGAGTTATCCGGAATATTTTTGATTCTCTTTCCTCTTCAATTCTAGGAGGTATGAATGCAGATTGCGATGATGAGGAACATCCACAAGCAAAAAAAGGTACAGACGAGTAATGTTGATTAATGAAATTCACCAGTTATGGTCAGAATTTCTGTTTTGATTTAAACTCATGTAAAGATAAAACACTCAATTTGCAGCAAAATTGTTCGTCAATGGTAAATCAAAACGTGCACAGACATTTGAGGAGCTTCATGAAAAATTGAGTGGATTGAAGGGACAAAAGAAACTGACTTATAAGCAGAAACAAGAGAGGAAGGGGTTGAAGAATCGTTTGAAAAAAAAAGTTAAACGTGAAGTGAGATTAATGCAGAAGAATTCAATTAAAAAGGAGGAGACCGATGATTCAAATTCGATAACAGATAAAAATGACACAGTTGAATTGCCTAAAGTACCAAGAGCTAAACCAGTTTTTAATGCTGATGGCAATATGGTGTTTAGTAAATTCGACTTCTCTGAAATTGGAACAAAGAAAAAAATGCCTAAAGCAGAGAATGATCCGAAAAAAATTCTGCAACAGCTGAAAGATAAGAAAGAAAAGTTGAAGACAATGGTGGATTCTGGTGAGAAGGATAAGGCACAGGGAATTATAGAAAGGGACATGTGGAAAAATGTTTTAGCACGAGCGAATGGTGAAAAGGTAATGAATGCAACAGTTTTCTTTTCTATTTCATTATTTATTATTATCTTCCATTCATTCTGACTTTCTTACTTGATAATGAGGCTGTTTCAAATAAGATTCAAATTATTTCCTGATACGAAAAACATTTCTCTACAATCTCATTTTTCAACAGGTCAAAGATGATCCGGATTTGTTGAAACGAACAATAAAACGTGACGAGTCACAGAAAAAACGTAGCGCGAAAAAATGGGAATCGAGAATAAGTGGCGTTGAGAAAGGAAAACAAGAAAGACAAAAGAAACGTCAAGACAATATTATGTCGAGAAAGAAAGATAAGAAGAATAATAAATTGAAAAAAGCTGCGAAAAAAGGGCGAATTATTCCAGGTTTTTGATAGATATGTTAAATAATAATAATTATTACTGAATAAAATTCTCTGTTTTATCTGAATGTTTCAATTGTACAAACAATTATTCCGTGTTATCATCATCCGATGAACATTCTCATGAATTTATCTATATCCATACACTCGTATGATTACAAAATATTTCTACTTATTTACATCGATAAGACGAATATTTTTTTTTATGTTTCGAATCCCTTAGCTAACAATTATTTTACCATTTATTTATTATATAACTCTTCATATCTATAGTAATATCTCTTCTGTCTAATGTTTCAGGCAGCTGTGCAAGCTCAATATTTATTAATCAATTTACTTTTAATGTTGTGATGTGACTGCGAATTTCCAGTATAAAATTGTGGTTATAATTTCTTCGAATTTAAATTGCAGGATATTCAACTAAAAAATAGCAACGCTATTGTTGATATATTTTCTTTCATTCATGATTTCACTGTCATTCTGATTATTCAATATTAACCAGCCGTTCATTGTATGAACTTTATTTTGTTTCTTCAGGTTCAGTTGATTATCGTTATGATATGACACAATATTTGAAGAATTTTCCATAAATATTTGTTGATGACTATTTGAGTCAACCAGGATCAGTTTGATCCCGTGGTGGAATTATTTCAATTCCACTTGGTTTGGGTCAGTAAATAATTGGCAATTCTATAACGAGGGCACTTATAAAATTAGTGTCCCCGTTGGCCATATGTTAGGTAGCTTCGTCATCATTTGTGTCTGATGTTGATGCATTAGCATGAGTCAATGCTGTCCACAAAGGACTGTGATCAACTGGCGGGGGTACAGTCAATACTTTTGAGCCTCTCGGTGACCTAAATGCGAAACAGAAGATACAAATGTAGATAAAATATCAATTCTGTTGTTAATATACGATGGAATAATATTCGAATTGTTGAAGAAATTTCTGAATAATTTCCATCGAGGATGTAGAGAAAAAAATTGAGAGACAATCTCGACACTGTGAAATCGCATTATTTTTATGGCCGCTTAATTCTCTTTCATGTTATAACGATTCAATTTTTTTTTTGCCAGTAAAAAATTTCCAGTAGCGAAAATGCACTTCCACAGCTTTTGAACGTGAATATCCCTCTCAATAACTCGCTATGTAATTTTTTATTTTTTTATTTGAACTTCGGCTAAAACTAAAGAATAATGAAACGATACGGTCGAACACGTTCGACATTTATTGTTCTATGTTATTGTTATTGCTGTTTGTGCTATTGCTATTATTTTACCGCGACGGCACCGGGGCCAAATGCTAGTCCGGACTGCTCAAATCCATTGTAGTGCTTTGTTCAGGATCGGAACGTTCTTCAACAACGGTGTCCAATTCCAATGTTGGAAATGCTCGTGAATTGCGTTCACTCTTGAATGTTACTGCTCTCGTTGTTCTTTCAACGCCAGCTTTATATGAAACAAATAAAAAAATAGAGCATGATAATACAACGGGAGGAATATTTATTAATTTACATAAATTTTTTATGATTACGAGACGTGCGATCGTTATAAATTTTCAATTCGTTCAACAATTTTCAAATCATAATTCATCCAATGCACAATGTGAATCCAATCAGATTAAATTTCACTTAGAACAATTCACTTCTCAACTGGAATAATCAAGAAGTTCCATAAGACAAAATCATTCTCGTAAACAGGGGCTTTTTACATGATGAAATCAACTCTGAACTATTTGATGAAGATTTTTTCTCATTCCTTCATTCATTCAAAGTGACCTGAAAACATAAATTCTGCATGCCAGAAGGACTGCGCAAGATAAAAATATGACCTCGTATCTGTTTCGAGCAGATGCAATTTTTTTCTTTTCATTTTTCTCTGTTCCTCCTAATCTCTTCTTTTCTTATTCTTCGTGTGTTTCCTTTGTTCTGTTCTCAGTGGAAATGCGTCACTTGAAGATCGTTCTCAAATCCTATTCCCGTGAATTTTTTTTTTCTCTTTCATTTTGTCTTCTTCACATTCTGACGTTTTTATATTTATCGTATCACGTTTTGCTTTGTCACATTTATCTTCAGGTCTCAATTCATATTTTCCGCTCGGGTTTATACTGCACGTATGCACTCACTGCTCGTGTAATCCATCAACATATCGATTTGTGTCTCTATTCTCGTGTGTGTTTTGTTTACGGTCTGTCGAATTCGAGCGTGCTTTCATCGTGATGATTCTCGTTTCATTCATGTCACTGACTCTAACAATGTCATGCATGAATATATCACAGCAAATATTTTTATCTCCAATATTTCTCTCTCTTGACTCTTCTCGTTATTATATCGTAGTGGAGTGGAAATTGAATGTGATCGCGTTAGAATTTATGATTGGAAAAAAAAAAAAAAAACATTTCGATATTTTTTTTTTAGAGTTGTGATTTTATTAAAATTACGAGAAACGTCTAAATTGTTTTACCTAATCGATGGATTGGACTGAATCGAACTAAACTCAATGCGCCATGATCCAAATCGCAATTTCGTCTTCTCGCACGTTCACGGGCCATTTTTGCTCTTCTTCTTAAGCAACAAATAACCAACAGCGCCAATAATGGAAATCCAAGTATGCATGAGACAATTGGAACGATGATGCTCTCTGGTGATACTGAAACGAGAAGAGATAAAAAATCTGAGAGGAAAATTAAAATTTTTTTATTAAACTCCTGACTGCAACATAAAATTTTATTAACGTTCTATTGTTTATCAATGAAGAAATTTATTCCAGTATATTAATGCACTACATTGTCCATTGAATTTAACTATTAAATTCTGATAAGGTCAGCCATAAAATTATTCATTATTCAATTTTCTATAGAACACTCTGAAGCAAAATGAAGTTGAATCGATTTAGAAAGTTAATTATTCAACGATAATCCACAATTTTCACTATCACCAGTGCTTTGACTATTTCATTGATGTCTGTTGGGGAATCAATACTCGATAAAGTCAACAATAACACAAGATTATTCCCAGTTTGTGTTATTTCTTTTGCAATTGACAATTCAATATTTAAAATCGATTGAAGGAATAAAAACCAGGGAGATTTCAAGTACATTCGCAATTTATTTTATACTATTCACAATTGTGTGTCTGTGTATAAATAGAAACGCACACAGTCTCAACAATAAATGTATTTCAATTTTCAATTGGAAATCTTTTCATATCTGGCAGTGAATAAATATCGCGTTGGTTTTATTCATTTTCTTTTGTGTTTTATTTTTCGATACAATTTTTTTTCTAATTGGTGCAGACGTTGATGTGAATATCAATAAATATCTGTCGTGAGTAAAAAATGTATGAAAAATATTTTTATTATTTATTGTAATGTTGGCAATCTTGCAAAATATTTAAATTATTTTAAATAAATTTCAAACAATTCATCAGATATTTTTATAATGTTTATCACGTCATGTTAGTTTCATATCAGCGATTGAATAGAAGATGAATAGATTCTATAAAGAGCTGTGGTAATATCTTGCAGCAAGTACACACCGTAACACAACCGACCAATGAGCATCAACTTGGTATCTCTGATGTATATTTACTGTAAAATACGTCACGGAATAAAGGGTGTGACAAGATAAGTAGACACAGGGTGAGAATGTTCAGACGAACGTAAGATTGTGAGATATTAAAGGAAAAAAAAAAAAAAAAATAATGTAAAGTCTTACTTGATAAAATTGATTTTTTATTTGATTAAAAATATCAGACGGTTGAATTGAATAAAATTTTGTTTATTGCTTTGTTTAGTAATTTTATTTAATTATAATTGACAGAATAATTTTCTTAGGGTGAGTCACCCTATTAATTTTGATTTATTTATCGTATATTGTTGCAGTTGTTTAAACTATCACGTTGGTGAAATGAGAAACTATAAATTGTGAGCTTCAACGAAGATCCTCAGTATCACAAAATGTGATTAAGATCCATCGTGTTTATTTTGTAAAATTCATCTCATGAAGACTATCAGGAACGATCCTCGTTCACCGATGGTGTTTCATCTTCCGTTTTATATTTCATAACCAGTCAGAAAAAAAATTCTGAGTGCGTTGGACACTTGATAAACAAATTTAGTTAAAAATGATTTCAGCGATGTTTATCCTTTGATATTTCAATATTTATTTATAAAAATAGTTTGAACTATGAAGCAACAAGTATAGAACTGTAGGGTGGAAAGGGGTGTGATGTAGTGGGGAAATTTAGTGACATGAAATTTTGTCATTTGTTTAAATTGTTAGTTAGTGAGATAAGGAAAACTATCGTTTGGGGATAACAAAAGAGAATTAAATTGTGTTTGAATTAATGAACTGAATTTGAATGGAATAATGAAATTAAAAAATAACGAGCAGTTGTTTATTTTTCGTGAGATTGTGTCATTTGACTAATTATATCATCCCCTAGTTATGTCTCAAGTAACGAGAGAAATTGCAATGCAATGCCACTTCATCAAAGAGCTTCTGTTGGAACATTCTCCCATCTCAACCATCTTCATCCTCTCACCCAGAATATTCCCCTTCACCCACAGTGACTTCAAGTGCTTTGTCCAAGAATTTTTCTGTTCTCTCAGCTCTTCTGAATTTCTTACGCCATTCAGTCATCTCGTAAAAGTGGATGAAGTTATTCACGTAGGGTTAAAAATAGTTGAACAAGATATAAAAGTAGATTTGTTACGGATTAATTGACAGATGGTGATTTTGGGGAGATTTGTGTCAATTGTATGAAGAAATACATTTACTCATCGTCAAGTGGATGTTGACATTAATTTATTCCATTTTTTTATTTTTGTTTGTTTCACTTTACAATATGGAAACTTTGAATTATTGAATAGTAATCATCTTCCCACTGTTCTCATAATTTTATTGGAAAGTAAACAACTTTCATCCATAAACTTTGGCAAACACAATCCACTGGGACATGAGGGTGGAAATTTCCATATGTCAGAATAAATTTTTCTAAAGAATAAAATATGGTGATGGGAGATTGAGTTGTCCAGTATGGAAAAGAGAAAAAAAAAATAAATAAAATAGTCGATAGAAAAATTGAGAAAACGTTTTGTAAATCGATATAAATAAATCTGTCGATTCAGTTACTTTGCAATTTTTTTTTACCTTCACAGTCAATATTGAAAATGAAGTGCAACGTCGTTTCGTTTCATTGATGGAAAACACTTCAATCAACATGCTGAATATGGTTGGGAATTTTTTTATTCACTGAATTAAAATCACAGAAAAAATTGTTCTTCAATTTACATCCAACTTCATTCGGTTTTATTCAGTTCTTTAAATCGAAATACCTCGTGCACATACATAAAATTGTACATAAAACGTGGTAGAGTCAAGGAGCACTCGAGAAAAAAAACTCGGTCGGTCTATTCTCATTTTTAAATATGATACAAACTCGAAGGGTCGCGATATTTTCAATACTTCAATTTTCCATTTTATTTCAATAAAAGTAAAAGAAGTTTTCATCATCAATTGATATCCAATTTCAATATAATTTCGTTCTCTGTATAATTGACCTCATTACAATCGTCAATATTCACCAATTACTCATTAACATAATGAGAAAATAATTTACCCAAGTGTACAATTAATTAATTCAACAATTTATCAATAAAAATTTGAACATCAACTGCGAAAAAAATTAATTTAAAAATAAAATTTCATTACCTGTTGGATAAATCACAATTGGTCTCTTCGATTGTGTAATTGTTGATGCTGTGGTGCGAGCTCTCACTTCAACTGACATTTTAAAAAAATGTTTATCAACCCCTCTCTCAAATTATTATCAACAAATTTTTTTATCCCACGTCTTCCACCGTAGAATAATCTAAAACATAAAAAATGAAAAAAACATTCAATTTCATATTCTCTTTTTTTTTTCCTCATGTCATCGTGCTCACAATTTTTCAGTCTCTTTTTTTCTTACACAAGAATGTCAAGTTAATGCGACGCCATTTATCATACACACACTCACAGTCTCGTACACGCACACATATGAATATATAGGGTGCTTGGGTCTCTCATCCTACTAAGTGCACCGTTGTGTTCTCAGTTCGTGCCTTAGCAATTAATTTTCGCCATTTCCCGTCGCCATCGCGCCACTACACCCCCTTTAACCCTTCTTCATTTGTGCATCATATACTATTATATCCCACCGCATCATTATTCGTCGTTCTTGTTATAATGTTTATTATTTATGTCAGTTTTATACAACGTCATAATATGAAGTCGTCAAATAAATTTTCTGTGTCGACTCTTTGAAAATTTTAATTTTACTCCGGGAATTTCGGGGTTTTTTCCTTCGTTGTAGATGAAAAAATATTTTTTTTAATTCACTGAATATTACAAACTTTGTTGTAATTGTATTGTCATGAACAGTTCCATTTGCACCAGCAGACAGAATCGTGACATGCCCTCTATAGATAGCGGTTCACCTCAAGCTTCTGTGAGTGACGTGGTATGGACTTGTACTTGGTTGGAGATGTTACCCCGTTTAATGATTACAAACCGTTCAATAATTCATCGTTCATTATGCATTAACATGCGTCCAGTATTGCCCTAATCATTTGTACAAGGGTGGGTCGGATAATTGTCATTGATTCAACCCCCGATCGATGAAATAATTCAGTTAATTGTGAACTAAAATTATCTAAAAATAAAAAACATCGAAAATTCATTGCAAAAAAATTTTCACTGTATAGAGGGAGGCAATAAATAACATCAAACTACCCTCTATACAAAGCCGAATTTAAACTCATGTGCATAGTGATGCTGATCAGTGACTCGATTACAATTTGTTGCACATAAACGTGAAAAGTGGATGGTGAACAGTCGAATATTTTCCCGTTACACAACTGATAATTATCTGATTACTCTTTACGTACAAACAGGGTGAATATAAATTTATTCCGATAAATTTCGATGCGTAATCTCGAGCACCCATAAATTGCCAATACGTAAAAAATGTGCGTGTGGTGATAACGACTTGGGGAGGGATTAAATGAACTGTATGATTAAAATGAAAAAAAAAAAAAAAAATGTGAAATCATTCAGAGGGTTAATTACATTTTTTCCCGACGAATATTTTTCCCGGGTTTTTTTTTTTTTTTTAATTATTCGCTCGAACTTTTTTTTTTATTCTTTGACTTTTGATATTTTTTGTGTAGTGGTGGGTTTGATATCGATAGGACCTGAATGTGTGTAAGGTATAAAGGTCGAGTTCATGGTTCTTTGTGACGTCACTTCCGTATGTGTTGATGATTATTTTTATCGCGTGACTGTGCAAGAACGTCGGAAGTTGGTGGATGTTTTTCAGCAATGATGGGATATGTGCTAAATATGAAATTTCGGGGGAGGATTTTTTTTTTTTTCGATGGGGATGAAATTTTATTATGAGATGATAAGAGAAGTGATCTTTAAAATGCTAATCCGGTTTTATCTTCGCGTTTTGTTATGAGTTCGTTTTCATTGTTGGTTCAGTTTGTAAAATAGTTTAACTGGATAGTAAAAAAATGATGGTGGAGTTTATTCGGTTTTTTTGGGGTTGTTAATGGATGATGATATGAGTTTAGAATAGTTGAGAGGGGTAGAAATGAGGGTGAATAAAATATGCAAATGATAATGATTAAATATCGATTTATTTTCATGAACTATTTTCAATTTTCGATATTTTCTTGTCAAGGTTTCAAATTATGTAGGTGAGTATGCGAAAAAATTTGACCTAAAAATTAGAAAACATGAAATTCATGCGGGTTTGTTGTTCAAACACGCGAAGGTCGACAAATATCTATCGAAAACTCCAAACATGTGAAAACTGATACGACGTTCACTTGAAAAAAAATCATCAAATTTTTTAGAAAAATAATTCCCAGATGTAACTAAAATTCATCAAAAATTTTTCTTAGCTCCGGAATCAAATTGCGTGCAAGAAAATCTAACCCCATTCTTCCTTCATTCACTTGTCTATTTTATTCCCACTCATTTATTTGTTCAAAAGAGAAAAAAAAAATTTACAGAAGGAAAACCGATACCAGTTGTGATCACATTTCATTGGAATATTTTCCACTTTTCATCCCCTTTCAATGTGGGATATTGCAAGCGTAATCTGATATTGTACATCATTTCCAAACCGGAAATGTGGAATTTAAAACTTTCTCTATTTCCTTTCTCTCATCCACGATCTCTTCGTACAATTTTTATGATATTTTCCCAATACTCATCGTGTACAATCCACTTTGATCTTTTTTTCTTTCCACTCTCATTTCGTTTATGCATTCACACAATTTTTTCTTGTTTCAAATATTCATGTATTCATCAATTTTCTTCCTTTTTCCATCCATTTATCTGTCTATGTTACCTCTTGTACGTTATCTACAAAAACTAAAAAATAAAAAAAAAACATTAAATAACCAGATATGACAATAAACAGCTAAAAAAAATTATTTTTCTCACCCCAACGCAAAAAAATTCGCTTCTTACAACAATTAATCAACATCAACAACAAAACATCGTCGAGTATTGTAATTAATTACATGACGAATGAAAAATCGTTTGGTAATAAATTTTAATGATCGACAATTAATCGTGACTGTAAAATTGCGAGTTTCATGATTGAGAAATAGTGAAAAGGGTTGAGGGTTGAAAGGGAAGAATACATAAGAGGTAAATAGGGCGAGGAACAATAGTACAACACATTCATTCACTCACATACACACAAATGTATATTACAAAGTTGAGAATATTCGTGAACGTGAGTGCTAAAGCAGTCGCCACGCGGACAAAACCAGATGGCCAGACGATACGAAATTGTTCGTGTATAATGCACAAATGTATGTCTGTACATGTACAATGAATATACACACAATGTATTGGTATTTGTTCATTTCAAATGCATATCCATGTCCCTGGTGCAAGTTTGAGCAGAATATTCACCAACATAAATAAAATCGAATCATTCGTACAAGCGATATTAATTATTGGAGATTCATGAGAGTTTATCTGTGAACTGAATATTCACAGTTGGCTTCAATCACTGCCCAATATGAAATGTCACAGAATTTCATAAATTATTGCCAGCATTTAAATCCTCAATCGCTTTTATCAATTTACAATCAGAACTTCATCAAATCAAATCAACAAAATGAAAAGACGAGAAAATATTTTGGATTTCTTTCGTATAAAAATGTTTTTTCAAGTGATTTTTGCTGTTGATGCAGTAAAATACATGAGGGACTGTGTAAAAAAATTGTGAGAAATGTCAGTGTGGTCGGAATGTAATGGCAACTCCATTAGTCGATGTGTTCACCAAGTCACCATGAAAGTACACATGTCACATGTTCGTCTATTTTTATGTGTTGGTGGTTGTTTGTACTTGTTCCATATAGATATACTTAGTACTGCAATTGAGAGAGAGGGGGAAATGTGCAATGGTCCTTTAGAAGCCCCATGAGATTACACTTTTGCGCATCTCCATCCTTTATAGCTACAATTCGTTATGTCAACCGAGACAAATTTATGTCTTACGATTCGTGTCTATATAACCAACGGAGAAGTAACTTTCACCACTTTCTGCGCCACCATTGCTGCCTTCTTTGAATTGTATATCATGAATGGATGGAGAAGAAAAAAAAAATAGAGAGAAAAGTATGGAATAAAATGGTATCTCTTGACCCAGAAAAATGTTTGTAAGTGATTTTTGTTGCTTTATGTTTTATTTTTATTTCCGTATTGAGTTTTATGTAAATTTCATATCTATAATTTCACGAGTGATAAAATGTGTTTCGTTTATTTGTTGGTGGGGTAATGGGGTGAATAATCTGTTTTATTGCAGATTTATTTATATTGGGATGAAGATTGGTGGAGGGTTTTTACTTAGTCAATTGTTTTATTTAATTTTTGCGATTGTTTATCTCTCTTTTGCTAGGTTGAGATAATTCGATGATTAATTTATTCGAAATGAGTGGTTAGGGTGATCAAAATGAAGGGAAAACTCGGGGGATAATAAATGAAGTCCGGGTGGACATATGAAAAGTTCTAATTGAGACAGTTGAAATGAAAATATCCAACGTACGACATTTTATGTTGGAATAATAGACGACATTATTCAGTTTTATTTGATGGAAAAAAAATTTTTTACTGAGCTCGTACGTTTTATCAAATCGTTTTCATTTACTTCTGAATAAAATTCGCTCTCTCACCACGTTTTTCCACCCCTTTTTATTTATCTTTTTTTAATTACAAACGAAACGTAGGTGGGACACTTTTCAAATGTTATAACCCACAAATCAACCCCGTTGATTCATGTTCCTTCAACGTTGAACAAATAATTTCAAACTGATGTGAATAGACCTGCGAAAATTCTCATGACCCATCGAACAAACGTGGAAATCCTTAATGAAATAATTTAACCCGAAAGTAGACAGATAGAAGGGACTGCGAACTGATCCCTTAACAAAGTAATTCTGATAATTCTCTATAGAAATACATTTGTAACACCACCACCACCAATTTTACTCACGTCATCAATTTTTTTTTTTTTTTTTTTCACTGTGAAAACAATTCTTCCGTGGACAAGTGGAAGAGATAATGAAAATTGGAGATGAAAAAAGGGATAAATTTTTTTTTTTTAACTACATCTCTCCATGTCACTGGCTTTGTCTACGTCGGCAAATTCACAACGTCATGTGGAAAAAAGACGCGAAAATGTAGAATATCGCGCAGACTGATCTTTGTGTAGATCAGGAAGAAAAAAAATTGAAACGTTGATGGAATAAATAACAAAAATACTATCAAATGTTATTTATGCGTCGATGGAGTGAATATTATTCATAAATCAATCGACACACATGCGCGAGATTGTATTTCAATTTGCTGCTCGATTAATTTACGTTGTGTGTTTGTGTATGGCGGATGTTGAAATAAATAACAAAACAATTAGCCACGAACGATTGAATAAAACGATTGAAAGGTGAAGGGAAATTATTCGTCCGGTAAAATTATTTTGTAGTTTATTAATTATAAATGAACAATTCAATAATTATTTATTAGTTGTTTATGAATTTTTATTCGGATTGAATGTTTGTGTTTTTGAATATTTGAAAAGGTTTGACGTTAATTCAAACGATTTAGTTCTATGTCGGACTTGACATTTACCTCTACTACTGAGAGATAATACGCGGATAGGTAAATGCTCGTGAATTTCTCTAATGATTTTTCAGAACGAAATGCGACATGAATTTCTTCATGTAAATGTCGGGATTTGAATCGAAATATTTACTTTTCATTACACAGTTTCATGCGAATATGATGAGCACAGAAGTGGCACTTGATGCAAACAAATTTGCTTCAATATAAAAATAATGACGCGGCTTGCGCGTCGACTATTTCAAGTGTACATTAAAGGTGGATGAATCTTCTTCGAATATTCCCTGTAAATAATTATTACGACGCAGTGACATCAATTTCTTATAAAAAATGTCGGGAAAAAATTGATTTTCCGGTTGTAGTGTCTTTACTTTGCTTTTACATTGCAATCAAGTGAAGATAATGTTGGACACAACTTTTTCTCCGAGTCCAGAAATTCACAGGAATAAAAAAAGGTTCAACCCTTGTCCAAAGTTGATAGGTAAAAGCAAGAAAAGAGCAAGAGCTTGAATATGTCAACTGAAATAAAACGACTTTGTGTTACGTGGACTTGACACGTTTCGTGCACTTTAGTAAATGATTGGAAAAAAATTTATTGAAGAATAATCCAATAAAATTAAATTCTACGAAAATGTCAATAAACAAAATAAGATTTTCAACATCTGGAAATAATTTTGGGGCTTATGGAAAAATTGAGAAAGTTCCATGAGACATTTTTACCACATGTGGAGATTATTTGATTAACCCCATTTCTCAGTTTGCTTGGAGACCCCAGTAAAATCATAAGTTAAGTTTGGACGCAGGATGAATATTTCATCAGTTTGTCACATTCTTACGTGTAGACAAACCAATCCTTATATTTTTCCAATAAATCGTTTCCTGAATTTCTATTAGTTCCATTGGAAAGCGAAAAACCGATCGTAACTTCACGTAGTCTTCAACAAAGTTTTGTGTCTTTCATAAAACATTCACTAAATTTCAAAGCTATCAAACTGGTCTTTAGTTTATCGGTGTGGAATGTCCAAATACAGACGAAATGGATTCTTCCGGTTTTACCGGAAGTACAAGTGAAATAATCGATGGGAAATTTTTTTCCACCCCGAACATCTCTCGGTGATATTGGACATTTCGCTTTGATAACAACCCCATTCATTTCAGTGGGAATTTTTTTTTATCCACGACAAATTTTTTTCTGTCTGAAGTAATTGAGACAAGCAAAGATAGAAATGCAAAGAACAAAAGTGGAAGAATGAGAAGGTGGGTGTAAAAATGAACTGAGAAATCACAGACGAATTCACAGACGAGTTGACTCAATTTTTAAATGAATTTATCGAACGCGGAGGTTAATTATTAACAAAAAATCGATATGGATGCACAAGAGGGTGAAATATTGTCGATAATAACAAACAATTTATTGTTGTTGCAACAATGTCGTAATTACAACTACGAAAATTGATTTTCCAGTTGAACTGGACTGAGAATTCCACCATTTCTATTCAGACATATTAACCCCAGTGCTATGGGGTAGCTATTCAATACCATGAAATTGAAGTAACATAAACGAATAAAGACAAAATATAACGAAGGGATTAAAAACTTACCTGAACGACGTAAAAATATTTTCTGGATTATGAAAGCCATTTAATGTTTCTCTTTAAATGTACCCAAACTTCGCTCATTCATTTTCAGTTCAACTCGCATTATCTTTCATGAATATTAAAAAATAATAAAAAAACAAAATTATAATAAACATAAAGACATTAAATAATGAAAATGCAAAAAAAGGATGGGAATATTGAAAAACAGAAGCAACAAAGTGAACAAAAAAATTCGGATTTATATTTTACTTTTTTACTTTCTTTTATTTCTTTCACTTTTTCTTCAACATTTTATATATGACCATTTAATTTCGAAACTTATCAACTTCTTCAACTATACCACCAACGGTGCACAACAATGTTTATAGGATTATGTGTGTGTGTGTGTGTGTGTGTGTGTGTGTGTGTGTGTGTGTGTGATTCAAAGTGGTAGAACTGCACCAAAATTGACTATAAACCAGCCGTGCTGTGTCTTCTGGCTGAAAGCCAAGGAAATATATCCATACAGACACATACACAGATATATATTCGTTTATATATCACGTGGTATACCAAAACTCTAACACAGATACGCAGCATCAGCTGCCGAATGATAAATTTTTCTCGAGCGTTTTTCTTTTTACTTTCGCTTTTTTCTTTAACACCGATTCACTCCCTTCTAAATGACTTTACACATATACACATGTACAGATCAACCTCATCATCCCCATAATTAAATTGGATGGGGAAAAAAAATTCGCCTTTGCAATTAATTTTATTGAACTCCAACGCGATTTTTTTCACTTCATTCGTCGGTTTCCTTTTTTTTTTTTATTTATATTTTAATTGATTTTTATTTTATTCACTTTGATTTTAATTCATTGGTGAATTTTATTTTGAATTATTTTATTGAAGAATTGTGATTGACGTTGTGAAAAAAATTGCGATTGAACAGATTCATTTCAGTGAGAAATTTATTTTCAGTTTTGTACCGTAGTTGATTTATTTGCCGTTGCGTGTCGTAGTTGTAGTGACACCGTCGACGGCGCTTGGCCGACTGACGTGATTGCGCCAAACGGAGAGAGGTTCATACAACTTTTGCTTCGTCTTCCATTCTCTCATTCTCTCATTCTGCCTATAGAGATTCGCTTTATGTATTTTTATGTATTTTATTGGAATAATGCGCAGGTTCTCGTATCACCACGTCGGAAAATATTTCGTTCTATTCTAGATATACAGTTATGTTATTATTAATGTTTGTGTTGTGTGTTTGTGTATGGAAAAATGTGGAAATGTGAAATTGACACAAAAGAGAAGTGAAAACCGATGGAGCTGGTAGTTCGATTTGAGTTTGCACCGATGCAAACTGTGTGCGATTGTGGTTGCTATTGAATGTTTGAGTTTGAAATTAGATTGACAATAAAATTTTTCATGTGCTTGTAGTAGTAAATATAATTAGGGATGTTCAATATTTAATTATTGAAAATTGTTTTTGGATAAATAAATTGGACGTAGTTTCAGGGATAATTTAATGAAGTTATTGTTGAGGAATTAAATTATAATTTGAATGTTGATGATGTTCAAGTTGATTTTGATATTCAACCAACCCCCCTGTTGTGAAAGGGGTTTGGTTAAATATTAATGATGTGAATTTTGAATAAACAATGGAGAAATTTCGAACAATTATTTCACTGGGAGAATTTTCATTGTTGTAAAATGTTGATGTGAGAAGGAGAATTGAATGCAGGGGATGTTTTCAATTGTATGAATGCATGAATGGTTGGAGAATTATTTATGGAGAAGAAAAATGTGGAGCATTCAGTTAATTATTCGATAATGAGGGTGGTTTTTGAGATATTCGAAATGTGTCAAGGTGGGATTTAAACTACTCAAAATACAAACAAAGGGGAAAATTCGTCAGAGTGGAATTAATGAACTTGGGAAATAGATTAACATTGCAACTGCAAAGGGTTGTTTGTAGAAAAAGTGTGACATTGTGCGTTCCCCATTTCCCTTGATTTTTCCACCTCCAGAAACATTTTCACCATCATGGAATTTATAAAAAGCCATAAGTGTGAATATGGTAAGGGTTGAATAGATGAAATGTGCAGTGAATGAACTCGTCTTCGCATTCAATCCTTTCAATCCTTTGAAGGGCACATTCTCCCTTTAGAAGAGAAATAAAAAACACCAGACGTACATGTCATTTATGAATTTTTTTACGGTCGTTGATGAGCTCAGCATCAAAATGATGAAGTCAAATATGCGATGCTCAATTTTCTAGAACTGTCGAATTATTTTTGTGATATCAAAATAATTCTGCGAATGGATTCGCTTCTGTTTCTCTCGCTAGGAAAATTATTTAATAAACAATTTATTATTATTGTTATTAATAAAATGACCACTGTTTTGTCATTAATTTAAACAAGATATTTCATGCAGATTATCATTAATTGAATCTGGTTCAGTCAATTTAAAATATGTCTATTCATTTTCGATATTTCATTTTATACTTTACTGTTCAGAGCTTTTTATCATGTTGGCAGGTGTTGCATTCAATTTCAACGGGTAATTAAAATGTCACTTTGACCGTGTTACCGGCCTAATAGCACGATATTCTGTGCATTCTGTAAGGAACTTTGCCATAAATATTGCAGTGTGAATACTTGGGAAATAATCGATCGATAAATGGTTTGCAATTTATTTTAGTGGGTTCGAAAATGGATTTCACGAAATTTAAAACGGTCCTGTTATTAAAAATCGATGGAAATGGATTTGTAGAATTGTCGAATCGAAGATTATGCTGCTGCTATTTTTATGAATGTCTGGATGATCGAAAGAGAAGGGACAGCTTGTGTGTTGCTGCGTTGATAATGAAGTGGATTGGACGAGATTTGATGTGATTTTAGATTGGATTTTTTTATTTGAGTTGGTAGGGGTGTATGAACGGTTTGAGCTTTGATAGAAATTCTGTCTGGAGTGAAAGATCAACCGTTTTACGAAAATGTGTGCAATATTGGAAGCTAATCGTGACAAAAATATGACTTGGTGCTCATTTCTTTTATCTGCTTGTCTACGTCAAGTCATTTCATCTCAACTTTCATCATCTGAGTTGAAGATATTGAGTTATGATCGCGAAAATAAAAGAAAAATGAATTCTTCGATTCTTCGTGATCAAATTTCACGACAATTTGATTTATTTTCGGTGCTTTATGTTAAAAAGTTTATTGAAAAACGATTTTTTTGTTGAATTTTATACGAAAATTCAATCCAATTTTAACGTTTCTTCCATATCTCACAGGATATTATCAAAAAACTTTTCAGAAATATTTCGTACATGAATAGGTCGATAATTCATCGCTGAATTCCTTCCATATTTTTTCTTATCTGTCGGTTGGAGAACCAGAACTATCGAAAAATGGAATGAATGATGATAATCAATGTCAGTGCAAAGTAGAAATTGTTTTTCCCATTTGAATAATTTTATGTGTAGAGTTTAAAAGATTCATAAAAAAAAAAAAATGGAGCACAAATCCATTGGGATTCGCGTATTTATATTGAGTGAAATAAAAAAAAAATTGATACTGTAAATAAAATACGAGGGACATATCAAATTTTTTTATTTTGACATTATTGTAACTGGTGTTATCGATAAAACCGCGAGAGAGTGAGTAAGCAAGTGGGTTGTGTGAGTGAGAATGAAACGAGACAGAGCGAGTGAGAAATCGATGGTAAGAGCTTTCTCCGCACGGTTTACTCGGAGGTCTCATGACAATTTATCGTTTGAACGCTTCAAAGTCCAGCATGGAAATGCCAACAATCACATCAGGAATATTTTCAAAATACTGAAACAACCCCAGAATAAAAATAAAAAAACAAATAAACAAATAACATCTTGAATTGTAAAAATACTTGGGAGCACAACAAATAAATTCGATTATCGTTTCTAAATTTATTTCCAAGGACGAAAATTGGGATGAAATTTCACGAACATTCCCTGGAGTGATATCAGTTACTTAGCAAATTGATTGGATAATTTAATTAAAGTGTTACATAGCCTTGAAGTTTGGAAATTACATTCGGTAGTGGATTCTTCGATTATGCGAGCACATGAAGGGAAAAAAAATATTTAAAATTCAATTATTAACTACAATCTCGAATAATTACAAATAAAAAACTATTTATTTATATAAAATTACAATATTGTACAAAAATTCACAAGAGAAAAAATTCATAAAACACAACATCAAATGAATTCTCCCCCATCTCGACATGTCACATCAATAATTTCATCTCGTTGGTTTATTTGAAGCGAAAGCAATTTTTAATAAATTCACCACTGGAGCCTCCAGAGCAATTGAAATGCAGAACGACAATAAATACGATGCGACTAAATTTCCAAAGTAAACAATTAACTGAAAAATAAAATTTCACAATAATTTCTATCTCATTGTTTAATTATTATTCATTGATAATTTTTTTTTTTTCTTTTGTATTTACCACCAGTCCATTATGTAAATGCAACGGTCCGTCCATTTGTGTACTTGTGACCATCATTATGATCGGATGAACGAGATAGGCGCAATAAGTGAGCCGTGATAATGGATAAAGGAGTTTCAATGAGAGTAAACTGTTGATTATCTTTGCTGAACCAGTGCAACATTGTACAACAATAAATGACACTGCGATTGCCCATGCTGTGTGTCCTAGAGACGCATACAACGAACTCACAGCGATTGTTAAATTCCCTGGATACAAACCGTAAACAACCGATGACATGATACAACTTGAAACGATCCAACCAATCACTTGGAACCACTAAAAAGACCAAAAAATTTCTCTTGAATATTCCACAATTCTCCCTCAATTATTTTTATTTTATTTATTATTAACAACAATTCACCTTGGGACAGTGCATTTTACAATTTGTTTTAAACAACCACCATCCAGTTATGGTTCCTATGAAATATGGACCCGCTCTCAACCATGGTTTGTCGTATAATTCATCAAATAACGCAAACGGTTCTTGAATTCTTGAATGAGTAAAAAAAATTAATTGAAAAAATATTTTTTTCATAATTTTGTTTAAGTGAAAATTGAATTTACCTGGCGATGTAGTCGTTGGTGTAAGCGATAGAAAATGTTGTGAACCAAGACGATATGATGATAATTAAAAGTGATATTGCGACTGCTTTGAAATATTTCACAGACATCAGCAGCAATAAAATTCCAATGACGTAAAATTGTGTATCATTCGCCATGTACCAACTCCACATCATGCACTGAAAAATTCGTAAATTTTCAGTTCAATTAATTTTATCAACGATAAAATAAATTTTCCATTTAAATTATTACTGTCCTTATTGTTAATTGTTCACGTGAAATTTATTTTTACAGTCCGTAACAATTACAGAGACTCAGGTAACACCCCCAGTAAATACTTGTCTCTACTAAAATGAAATAACATCCCCCCCATTAATTAATATATTCTCGGAATTTTTATTTACACATTTCATAAATTTTTTTTTACGTTCTATTCATTAATTAAACGAAATGAGGAATAAAAAAAATTTTCAAATGTTTTTTTGATTAAATCTCGTGAATTTTATAACAAATCTCTGTATAACATTTGACTCATTAACGTGATTTCCTTTCTCCATTTTTGATCTCCATTGAAAACCAGTTGTCCTTCAAATATATTCAGATCAACACCAAAGTCATTTCTCTAATAGCAATCGTATGTGACATACGGCAATATTCTATGCGACACATTGCCACGTAGGATAGAATTAATTATTGGAAATCAATTGGAACGCGGTCAACTCTATGTTGAGCTTGCAAGTGTGACGACACGTCTTTGCTTTATCCATCTATATAAATGTTCATGTCTGTGTGTGCATAATGA
Organism: Meteorus sp. PSUC_FEM 10030008; assembly: GCA_018881525.1. Classification (NCBI taxonomy): domain Eukaryota; kingdom Metazoa; phylum Arthropoda; class Insecta; order Hymenoptera; family Braconidae; genus Meteorus; species Meteorus sp. PSUC_FEM 10030008. The sequence continues at coordinate 67,527 of JABMBR010004229.1, forward strand.
TGACATGAGTGTGTAATGAAAATGTAAATGTGCATCGATTGAGTACATAAAGAAAGAAGAAAAAATGGGAAAGGGAATATTCAGATAAAAAGACAAAATTAAAAATAATAAATGGCGATGATCATTTCATGCATTTTTGTTTAAACAAATATTTTTGTTATTAATTTTTTGTTGTTTAGTTCTATTGAGTCTTACCATTTCCGATCTGGGATAGAGAGAATTGATGTAAAGTGCATTACGCCACCAGAATTTTTCGCACGTGAAGTGATCAATTATGACTGGTGAAAAAACCGTCCTTGCTTGTGCCTGTTTGATCGCCAATTCATTCATTCCAAGCGCAAATAAATAAGCCGGTGTCAATCTTTTTTATTGAAACAAATAGAGAAGAGAAATAAATAAAATAAATACACCCAAACACGATTTATTTTTTATTTATTTACCTGACGAATCTGTAGAGGATCATGATCAGAAATTTATTCCCACTTGATTTAAAAAAATTCTCTTTGTCATTTTTGTTCATTCCCATTGAACGGTAGAACAATATTGTCACTAACAATCCACTGGAAGGGATGAATTGTAGAAATGAGGAGTGAAAAATATTGAAAAGAATTTGATAAATGGGAAAATATTTACCTGATGAAGAAAAATGTGTCGACGGAAAATGTTGCATTGCTGATTGTTTGGAACATGAAATTCCGTTCGGTGACTGTTCTCAAGGTTTTGTTTTCTGAACAATCAAAAATGGGGAGAATTATTTATAATTTCTCATTGATATGACAGTTGGTGTGAATTTTACATCGGGAATGAAATAAAAATTCGTTTTAATCACCTGCGATAGAGAATACTTGCAAATAGGTGTGGACCATGACAACCCAACCCAATGACAGCACACGCAGTCCGTGTAAACAAGTTAAACTGTCACGTGCTGCTGGTTCAGTGCTGATAATTTTTGAACCATTCGTTATAGGACTGAACGCCAATAAAACTTTCATCCAAAATCCTACGAAATAAAACAAAACGGAATAAAATCCAAAATAATTTAATTGAGTGTTGAATTTTTATGGATGAAGGGGACAACTTTTTCTTCATTATTGTCATTCATTTGGGTAATTTGTTCCTTCAATAATTTAAACAACCGCGATAATTCTGGAACAATTCCGAATTAAATTGATCTCCTGTAGGGTATAAGAATGAGGAAATTAAATCGTCTCATTAATTTCATCGTCACAAGTTTTCGAATGAATATAATTTCGAAAGGAAATCTAATTTTCCAGATCATCATCTCGTTATGTTTCTTCATTGGAGAAATTGCATTTTTGTTCATTTACTTGAAGGAAAGAATGAACGACACGAAAAATGTCAATGGAAGTTTCACACTGGGAATTCTGAAAGACGGAGAATTTTTTTTTTTTCCATCAGGAAATGAATCAATTTACCTTGTCGTGACTTCGTTACACTTGGCAATGTCTCATCGACATGTTGAACAGTTCCATTTTCAATTTTTTCAATCAATTCTTTATTGTTATCCTGCATCATTGACAATCTCTGTTGATTCTCCACAACAAAATTTTTGTCCATAAAAATACTTTTACGTTCGTTATTATTCAACCCTTTCGACGACGATTCAATACTTTCATGGATATTCAATTGTTTATAATCATAAATTGTTGAAATCAGCATCAACAACACAATAAAACCACCAACGACTCTGAAAAAGAAAAAAAAAATTCTCGCATTGATAAAAATTAATTCAACAAACAATTCACAACATCAATTCCAATTAATTTTTTCATTCTTTTCTCATTTCAATTGACTTCATTAATTGTTTCTCCATTAATTGGAATTCTCACACCCGGAATAATTATTCTGGCGGAATATCCACTCATAAAAACGATAATTTGCCCTCGGAATAAATTTAACCGCGAATTTCTGAACTACTTGCAAGTCCAAAAACGTTTTGTCGATATTCAAAGTGGTACACGAGTGCTAATGTATAGGCGAATCTTATGTATACTAAAGCATAATAAATATGTACATTTGGGTATGTGGAATCGATTCCAATCAAATTTGTGCGTATGAGATCGAATAAACCAATTGAGAATATTTTCTATTTTAAATTCCACTCCATTGCAACTCCATCATGAACAAAAGCTGCTGCTGATAAATTCAATTCAAACTAACAAATGCAATTTAACAATAAAAATTAATTATAATAATTATTAATAATTGAATTCAATAAATGAAACGGAATTAACAAATTCGAACACTTCCGAATAATTTTTCTGAATTAAAAAAAAAAAATTTACCACGTCATTTCAACAATTTTAATTGCCAATAAAATTTTTTCCACAAACTTTGTCAATTCTGTCGAATAATTTCTTGACAAATTCGTGTGAATAATTTTCTTGATAATTCAAATGAACAAGTTGATACCAAATTTGTTTGTAATCTATTGAATATCATCTGCCAACTTTACTGAAACCACAACTTCCGTTTCACTTTATCATCTCGTCGCTCACATACACACGTAAATAAACACATGAATATATACATAGTCATGAGATCATATATGCATTCGCACACGTCGTAGGAATTTACTCGCAATAGAGTTCAACGACGACTTTCACACGAGAATACGTCAAGTGTATTTAATGCTTTCTACTATGTTATGCAACGCATGCCGAGACACACATACACACACACACAAACGAATTCATACGAATTCATATACGAGAAGAATATTTTCAATATAATTTGAGGTTTATTAGTAGTAAAAGATCGTTGTGTGCAGACATATTTCACAATTAGAAAAAATGAATAAACAGCGAATAAATCAGCATTCAATTTTGTTTCTTCAGTTAATTTTTATTTTTTCTTATGGTGAAATTTGGTTTAACAATTCTTTATGTGAGATACGTTAATTTATTTATTTATGTCACTGTTGGTTTTCGTATGTTGACATTTATAATAAAGAGAGAATGGTTTATTACTGAAAATTAATCTTGGTTGTCCCAGATTCTCAACAAAACGAAGACACACGTTTCACATTTTATTTTCTTTGTTTTATAAATTATTCTTTCGTTTATCCATTTATTTTCCTCGGTATTCCATTACTCTTCGAGTTATTTATTTGATTTTATTGTGTTTGTGGTTCAATTTAGTGTAAAAATCGTGAGTCAATAATAAATTGAAGATATTTTTATTCTTTTTTATTACTTCACTGACAGTAATATAAAACGTCTGTTATTTTTCAAGTTCATCTACGTGTTGCACGATGAAATGGTGAAATTTATTAGATGCGTTGTAGGAACTGCATCAATTTGGATTTTTCTTCATTTTTCGTTGTTGAATTAGTGAAGTGAGGATGAAAAAAAAAAAAATTATGACACTACTCGTTGATTCGAGGTGGATAATGTGGGATTGAAATGTGCAGATTAGCAATAACAAACGAGATAATTGGCCGTTCAAGTTGAGATTGCAGAGAGCTTGGAATTATCGTCGTGTTATGCCTGTTAATTGACATTAGAACATTCGTGACTTGTTCAAGTGATTTTACTTATTGGATGTAGAGTTGGTGGAGCTTGAGGTGATTTGGAATCTGGGAAATTTAGATTAGGGCTGTAAGTCGGTATGAGACTTACAACCCCTGTTGATTGGATTTCCATTCATTAGCTCCGGTGTGGTTATTGGGTAAAAAAGTTTCTTTTTAAATTAGTGAAGATTTGTTGGACTATGAAAAATGATTAATTCAACCACGAAAGTTCATGTTTATTTATAATTATAAGAAAAAAAATTAACAACAATTTTATTTGTTGATTTATGCGAAGGAATTTGCAACAAAGTGAAATAAAAAATTTTCTCGGTTTCAATTGTTAGAAAGTTATGGAAAAAATGATGAAATTTAATTATTACGAATTCTGATGTTGAAGAGAAATGGCACATCGTTTGGTTTTCATGAAATTTTCATTAGTTACTTCTCATTATAACACACAACGATGTAATGTGGAAAACTACGGTGAATCCGGTTTTACCACTTTATCCTGTGCACTGTTGGAAATATCGACTTTAAATTCATACAACAATTGCGAAACACGTTGGCGCATGAATGATACTTGGAATACGATCAGAAAGAAAAGTTTTTGCAATCCCATAACATAAAGTTACGAGAATTTCAAATGATTCTTTCAATTTCTTTAGAATTTCCAGTATTTTACCAATTTTCATGCATTATCGAATTTAAATATTTTTCAATTTATTTTATGTCATTGTGAATGTCACTTACCCAAGAATGTACAATTTGGGATCATCATAAATAGAATAATCACTTGATGGCACTGGTTTAACTGTGACAATTGTTATTTTCGGACCGACAGTATGATGAGTTGAATTACCTTCAATTTCAACTCGATCAGCGATTGCTCTCAGCATTGAAGTAATTGACAATCGATCGCACGTACCAGGTAGACAAAGTCCCAAAAATATTTGTCGAGTCTACCAAACAGAAAAATTCCGATGAATAATCAAAACAATTCTAAATATTCTTCAACCCTTGTCTTCCATTTGTAATTTAAATACTCACCGACGGTTCAATATCACTGGGAAATGTCAATCCCATTCGTGCCACGTGGAATCTGATTGGATAAATTGGTAAATCAACACCAATTATCCCACGATTAATTGTGTTTTCATTTGTGCCATTGAGCTCTCTACATAACGCACTTGAACCCAACCAAAATCCATTGCCAAAGTGAAATTGGGAGCTGTAACGTCCACTGGCATCCGACACTGACATGTAACGAACAAACAATTACCTCAGCAATTCAGTTCAAATGTTTATGACAATAAAAAAAATTTCTAACGCAACATAAACACAAAAGACAGAAACTCGTCATAAATTACTCCATAAATATTTCTTGCCATTCGATATAAATTTCGAGAGGTTATTGCCAAGGACAATGTGCAGAGAAATTTACGAGTCTTCATCGTTTCTATGTAGGCGTGTTTACATGTTTCTTTCAACATTATTTTACCCACATGCAAACACATAAATACATTTGTAAATGTTTATGGGGTTCATTACCACATTATGTAAGTATATAAAATAAGTTGGAGATTATAATCGAACGAATGCGCAGACAAAGTAGAAAGTGCGCGTACATGTGCACTGCCTGGCACAGGCTTGGACACGAGTTCAATTGCAATCGGATGCGAAACTATATTCAACATTTATACAAACTCACAACTACATAAATACACAAATACATGGGCGATAATTTCTCTTATTACGAAAAAGTTGTTAACTGACTTATTTAAAAAAATATTCAACTGTTTATTGTTATTGAAGTTTATGTTGTGAACTGTTTGGAAATTATTTATAATTTTTATTTGTAATCATTGGCAAACACATCGCGTGGAATTTTTAATTTAAAATTGAAGCAAATGTTTATAATTAAATTGTAATGCAATTGAATTGTGTTGACTCTCTCTTTTTATACTTTTGATGAATAGTGTCGATGTCAATATTCAAAGCTCGTCATTTCTCGATTTGTATTCGAAAGTATTTCTCGTTGGTTTTCCATTTGTTTGTAAATAATTATTGTGCAATATTTTGTTTAACGACTTAATTTAAGTTGATTGATTCTTCAGTGTAATGTATTTCATATGGTGCAATCATTGGAGAAGTTATGAGGTTTATTTCATTGATTTGTTGTGTTTTGCTGTTAGTTATTAATCATGAGTTGTTGATATGGACTTGGAGGATTTTTTTTCTCGCTCGTTAATTTTTTTTTCGGATGATAATGTGGTGTAAAATATTCGTAAGCGTTCGTTGTGTGCAATTGACTTTCGTAATCGATGCTGCGAATAGAAAAAGATGGATAAATGGGCGGGAAAAAAATTGTTGAATGAGGGGGAAAAATTTATTGACTGTGTCTAACGTGTAGATAAATTTCGTCATTGTATTGCGCTATTGCGTGTTTCAAATGTGTTTGAATGTAATGTAAACGAGTTGTTTTTATATCTTGGGTGATAATTATCTATTGGCAAATATTGTTGCAATTTTATACTTTGCAATCGAGTTATTGAATTTTAATTGATAATTTCTTCGTCATTCCAAAAAAAAAATAATCGAATCACTGGAAACGTTCGATTTTTTTTTATGGATGATCCAACTCACTCTACAATAAATAAATTGGATTAACATGGATGGCATATTGAATGTTTAAATAATTTATGACCTAGCAAGGGATGGTGATGTTGAGATTAATTTCCTCTCCATTTTCTTACTGTTCTTTCAATCACTCACTTTTTGCAGCCCACAATTTTCCATCTCTGAGTGCTTTTAAAAATGATTCCATATCAGTTTTACAATTGTCGGATAATTTTCCTGGCACTCTCATCCATCTCAATGGGTCGTATAAATCAATCAGCCATTGCACACTGTTGGCAGTTATCTCGAGTTTTTCCTTCATAAAATCGACATCAAAATCACGTGGTGAATCATCGAGATTACCTGCGTTTTTCAGATAATTCTTCCAATCAAGTTCAGGATTATTTTTACTGAATGACACAAATCGTTGGTCGTTATTTTCATTATCTGCTTTGGAAATTAATTTTTCATCATTTAAATTGAAATTATTTATTATTGTTGTAGTTGTTGTTGTAGATGTTGATAATTTTTTTGGTTTACTCAATCGCAGAATGTTCGAATCATTTTTTGATTGTGAGTTATTTATTCTCAGACAGATAAAAAATATCACAAATAAATTTATATTTACAAAATGCATCGTTTAATTAATTTTTTTTTTTTTTCGTTCACACTTGCACATGCACTTCAACACACTGACAAGCACACACTCACACTCCTCCACTGGATTATAAATAAAATTAATAACCAAAATAATTGCCGCAGTCAGAATTGATGAATTTTAATACGAAAATTTTTCGTTTCGATTGTTCCACACATTTTTTACGTTTTCACTTTTCGTTTCTCTATTATTTATAATTTTTGATCCAGTTCCATATGTTATCGATTTATTGATTTAGTTATTTATATATTTGCGCTCTTTCGAATTGTCGCAATAAATATTTATACACGAGTGTACGCTCATTCACGCACTGAATGAAGCGAATCGACGTTGTTGAGTGTATTGGACACCCGATATTCCCTTTCTCCAATATTATTTTCACTGTTACGTTACGAGAGACTTGGCCCGAAATAAAAAAAAAACCATGAAGAAGGGAAGAAAAATTATAAGAAATTAGGGGGGAATATTTTTTCGTAGTTAAATAATGGCAACATTTCTGAGAAGTGTAACAGAAATTTGTTCTCCTCGCCATAATATTGGAAAACCCACCCTTCGTTTCGAATAATCAGTAACCCACCCCACTGATAAAACAACCGAATCAAAATAGGCCAATAATTAAATTATCGATTACAATTTTTTTCCATTTTATTTGGAAATATGATCGATGCCCTACTTTTTTCACTCCTCCACACTTTCACCCCCTTCAAACATTTCTCTGATATTTCATTATTTAGCTATTCTTCTTTTTTTTTCCAGCCACCTCCTACTCATTCCCTGTTTTTTTGTGACTTCTCCTTATGTACATATTCAATTCCTCGTCAAAAGCGATATTGAGAAAGCAAGAGACGCACAAACATTGGTAAAGGCATACTAAACATATATCTATACACATTCAGACACAATATAGAGGGCGGATATTGGATACGCGCACGTTGACGTGGTTGTCTCCATGAAAGAGAATTGAAATGGGAGAAAAAAAAAATATTCATATAGAAATAACGAAAAATCATAATAAAAGAGGGAAATAAATAAAGACTTCAAGATGGCATCCGTATTTCAACAAATTCGATATACACCCGGATGAATATTTGAATTAGTGTAAAAGACAAAGAATTTTATGGTTACAGTTCTTCAATTTTACATTTGAAATAATTCAAAACATTTCCAAGAATTTTAGCAATCACATTTAAAATTTGTGTTGAAAATAATCAAAATTCTCCTTAATATTATGCAACATGATATGAAATAGCTTTCTATAAGTTGCGATATATTTTGTACACGTCAGTGGGATAAATATGGACGAAAAACCGGTTGTAATTCACGACACTCTCTCGTCTCTCTGAATATTTGTTCTCTTCCTCTTCCTTCCTCAGATTATCCTGTCTCTTGCTTGCGCACATTCAAGAATGTCCAACATAGCGGTCACATTTACCATAATGATCTACAAAATTTACATTTTTATTCTTTGTCACGATATGGTGTAATTGCATTGCTCAATTCATCACAAGATGTTCTGATATTCATGTCCAATATGTGACTGTTGATCACGTTTCCTCTATAATCGTTGAAATGCTCATGCATGTAATAATAATGACGTATAATGTCGCTTTAAACACAGCGTAAGTATCGAGTACCATTTAATCACGGAAGGGAAAGTTTGATACCGGCATTGAGGTATTTTCCTCAATTATCTTGACATACTCATATAAATTGTTTTATAAAAAAAAAAAATACAAAAAAGTGAATATGTGTTGGGTTGAAATAAAACTTTTTTCCTGATAATTCTCCATTTTACCACGTGTGAAATTTCGGGTGGAGTAATTTCTGCTAGGAAAATTTGTAGGTAAAGCAGAGAGAAAGATCGGTCGGTAAAGTGAGAAATTCATTGATATTATTGTCGACAGTCGGCAATGTAGGGCTCGATTCGTTTCACCTGCTCCTTACCAGTAGCTGAACAAAGAGGAGCATTAAGTTGTGTTTTCCGCTGTGAATGTTTTCATTTCTATCGTGGGTCAAAGTCAGGATGGCCGAGCGGTCTAAGGCGCTGCGTTCAGGTCGCAGTCCACTTCTGTGGGCGTGGGTTCGAATCCCACTTCTGACAGTTGCTTTTTTCTATATCATAGTAATCAATGAATATTTTGTCGTTTTTATTTTGATATCATTGACAGAAAGTGTTGGGACTCATAAGCTGGTTACACTTGAGATGGTCACGTTCGCTGGAATTTTTAGTGGCTCTGCAATGTCCAGTTGATTTAGTTTTGATAATTAACATAACATTTTGTGATCTCTGGTCATATTTTAAACTTAATTGCTATTTAATGATCTCATGACATGAAAAATCTAATTTTAAATCAGCTGAAAACTTCTTAATGAAATCATTCACAATCCGTGTGGAAATTATATTCAAATGTGCAACATGGCATTTTGGCTTTTTGATAATTAAATCATCAAATATTCTCGTCTGAGAATTACAACTCAATGATTGCTCTTCATTTTTTTAATTCTGTTGCTATCGTCTCTCTTTAACAACCTACAAGTTTTCTACATTCTGTAAATTCATGAATTTATGAGGAGCAGTCTTCGTTTCTGTGTCATTCAACTGATATCAAACACAAACTAATGATTGGTGATTGTCATTTAAAACGCATTATGAGATCGTTCTCTCCCTGCCCACTCCGAATTTCTGGTATGTTCGATATAAATTCTGGATTGACTTGTATTCGATCTGCCATTTTCAAATTACCTTTGGATGAGTCGACACGTTCTGATAGAATAGCTTGGTCGTCAACTATTCAATTGGACTTTTGGTTAAGTATAAAGAGAACAGAAAGAGGTAGAGAAGTGAATCAATCCAATGAAGTCCAACCTGGTAATTGTTCTCATAGTTTTGACTATTTTGTCTTCAACGTGTAAGTAAAATTTATGGTTGGTCGGTTTTTATAAGTTCCGTCTGAAAATAATCTAAATGACAACCAGGTTCAGTTCATTTACTTCTTTGTTCTAGTGGATGCCAAATTAGGGTTCTTATTTAGATCTTCAAAAACAAAATGTAAGGACTTCATGGGATTATTTTTAATCGTGGAAAAAATGTCGAATGAGTACGTGACCATAATCATGTGGTGGTATATTTTTCGAAACAAATAAAAACATTGGGTCGTTAGTAATGTGACATACTTTACAATACGGGATTATTTGAAATTGGAACAATTCTATTTTTGAAATATGACCAAAGATTATTTCGTCTTTCAACACTTCAAATGAAGAGTTTTCCTTCAAGTAAAATACGTAAATATTTTCACGATTAATTTTTCATTTCGTTTTTGTCAATTTTGATAGGGTAGGGCGGGGGTAGTTGAGCAATTTTTCATCCGACCGGTTATAGCTCCTCAACTATGAGTCTGAGTAGATTGTCATATATCCTGATGGATTACTAATTTATCCGCTTGCAAAAGTGTCTATAGTAATTTATTTCTAAAAAATTAAATTCAAAAGTTACAGGTGTTCGAATCCAGAAAGTCAGATATGCTCAACATACGCCATAGGTGAGGTAAGTTGAGCAAGGGAATGGGGAATTGAGCACTTAGAAAATGTAGGCAAACCATGGGTTCAATCATAACTGGATATGGAATAAAGTATGTGTTAGTCAATCATTTTTTATTTATAGTCTTCCGATGACAAAGCAACAAAAATTGTTACATTTGAATAATAAACTGCAAATATTCGGATTCACGATCATTTCATTCTTTCGTCTCAAAATACACAATCCGCACGTGTTCTTGATGCGATTGACGAATCATCACTGGCGGTCTCGCGATGAGTTCCCCTCCTACGACTCTTCCTTTTGTTCATTTGATGCCTCTGCGTATGATGAATAGTTTTCGACATATTACAATTGCCCAACTTACTCCAATGCTCAACTAGCCCCGCCCTACCCTACTGCGGATTGAAAAATAAATTAAACTGAATTTTCACGCTATAAAAACTTGTAAATAATTTCTAGATATATTGAACTTCACCACAGTTCTAGTTACAACCCTCACACATTGCACCCTTGTCATAATACTTGTACAATTGAAAAATATTGGAGGAATTTTATTGAAATATAACCACCGTCGTTTCAAAATGAAAATCAATTTGTCAATTATGAAAAAATTATCCCATTCCAATCGAAACTAATTTCTTTGTACAGGATTGTCCAAAAAAAATTCAACAAAATGCAAAATAACTGTTGAGATCACTGTCCCTCGGATGGAAAGTATCGTCCTCCTATTGCACAAATTCCGGGCGCATTTTATTCAACGCCATCTTTTTTCTTTTTCAAATTATCGAAATTCTTACAGTTTATCATTCTTATCGTTTAATTGAATTGAATTATCGAGGTCATTTATGTTAATGTGTTGTGTACACGATACTAACACATCGCAGTGACGTATAGGAAATACTTTTGATTGTCCAATCCCTATCGGCCATGATATCTTTGATGATTTCTCTATAAATACGAAGGATGTTCAATAAGTGTCACTATTCATCGACCTACCAAGGAATCATAAAGAATCGTGGGGGAAGTTGCACAAAATATTCTTGACCATTCTAACAAAATTAACAACAAGTGTCAACAATTACTCATCAAAATGAAGCTGAACCTATCGATACTCGTTGTATTGGCTCTATCAGAATTTTCATGTAAGTATGAAAAAATCTTCAAATATTTTCTCATTTATCGAAACATGAAACATAAATTCCAATCCATTCGTTGAGTATCACCACTCGACATTTTTTATTTAACTTAACAATCATTTTTCTAAATCTTTATTTTCCACGAATGATTTTGTGTTGTGCAGACGCCAGATTGTCTTTCAAAATGCCCAAAATAAAGTGGAAATCGCCAAAAAGTGAGTGTGAAGTTCTATTTATTATAACAACATTCCCAACCGAACAGTTGAACATTACAACAGTCGATTACATCGTCCATGCAAATGTTCAATTGGTGAAACCCAAAGTTCAGGTGTTCAAAAAATATTTTTTCAATCAGTTTCTAGAAGCATGACGCGATCGAATTCCTTCGGGAAAGCCGCCACCGCAGTGAAAGGATTTCAAGGTGGAACAACATTAGTCAAGACGGTCATATCCGTTTCCGAGGCGGCAGTCAACAATGGTCTTCTCACAACTAAGAAGTCTGGTTCATCAAATGGTGAAATAATTTCGCGGTCGGTACAACCTGGATCGGAAAATACCAAAGATCATCACGAAATTGAAGCTAGAACAACTCAACAAACAGTTGAAACAGCATCGGTAACACCATCAACCGTTTCTACAGGTAAATTCAATTTAACTTCAATGTTCTACATCAATAAATTATAACTCCGATAATTAATTTAACCACATTTCATCAATATGCCGATACAGATCATAATCTTGACTCGCTGTCACAAGATGTGAATGACAATAGACACCCAAAACGTCGTATTCGATTAGCTCTCAGAGCAGCACGTCGTAAACTCAAACTGATTCGTCGTGATGAAGCTCAAATGGAAGTCGAATGGCGAACTAAACGTCAGCAAATTGAAAAATCTCTAGCCGAATTAAATGCTGAATTAAAAAAGATTGGGCAGCAACAATCTCTGTTAATGCAAAATGATAAACACAAAACAGAGCAATAGGAGTCACAATTAATTTTACAGAGCTCGTATGTCTTTTACGTTGCTTAAAAATTTTCATAGTCCAATCATGACGATTGAACAATTTTTTCTACTGTATTCTGATGAGCTGACAATTTTATACTCGTCCTTGAATGCTTTCGTTAATTTCTAATGAATTTAATAATTTCGAATAGGTTCCACTACTTTTACTAATTTATTTGATATTCATAAGAATGACATTTTGTGCTTTATACAGGGTTGCCCTCTTCGGAGGGACACAAAGCACGTAGCGTTGTAGAGAAAAAAAACGAATAATGATGGCGTTTGAATCATTTTCCTATCTCGATCCTTGAATTTGTTATAAATTTTTGAAAATCGACCAATAGCAATGGCTATTTGCTATCAATTCTTGTTACGTGATGTGCTGGAGCGCCTCACGCATTAATAGTGATATTATATCCGTAATTCCTAGTGTTTCCGGCTTCATAGCAATATCTGTATATGGAAAATTATTTTCTTGTCCTCTACAACGCCACGTGCTTCGTGTCCCCCTGAAGAGGGCCACCCTGTATATAAAAATGACTTATGAACGAAAATACTTCGAATCAATAAATTAATTCTAAATATGACCAATCCGTAATGAATTTAAGAACATGCGATGACCCTCCCAAATCACCACGCCACACAATCCACCTTCAACTCCTATCCAAATTGTTCTCTACGATTTATTGATAATCACAATCAAATACGATTGGAAGCGCCCGTTGTTCTTCCACTCGATCTTATCATCCCGTCTTATTGGAATTCCTGAAAGGTTCGATATAAGGCGAATTGAAGTTCAGTGATGGTTAATTACACTCGTCTAAAAATGTCAATACTTGAAAAAAATTTTTCAATCAAAGTAGCTTATTCAAAGTAGCTTAGAAAAAAAAATCCAAGCCACAAATGTGATGGAAATTGTCGGGATTATCAACACATTTCGTTAAAAATTGGTTAAAAATTTCGTGAAACGGTCAAACTGTTTTTGTTTTTTTCAAGTAAAAGTCAATTCTTGAATCGTTGGAATTAATTTAATGTGATTGGTGCAGGGATAATATCTGCTCGATCAATTATCATCCTGACAAATGTTTTGACGTCATATTATTACGTTGAATTGACAAGAACAATTGTGATTTGTTATCACAAAACGAATTAAACGATTTGTCGGAATTTAAACTCGTCGTCAACAGACGGTACTGCAATTGAGTAATTGTGTCATCTTTATATGTTTTTAATTCGATGAATCGTTCATAATTCTCACGAGAACAATTTCGACGATTAACAGAGCCCATTTTATTCATGTAGTGTGTGTGTGTGTGTGAAAAGCATCACAAACTTGTAATTGTGATAAGCATTAATTACAGTGCCACATTGATGTTTCACGTATCGTCCATCGATTTGTCAAGAATTTCTTATAAATGTGAAGTAACTCAAACAAATCGTCATTCCTACACCAAATTCAGAATTGTGAACATTGCCTGATACAACTGCTGATTCACAACAGTTGAATCAAATTTTCTCATCACATTGGTGAAGACATTGAAAAGTAGCAGCAACGTCACTACTTTGCCAAATTAAAAATTTATTACAACAAGGAGAAGAAGCAGATCAACAGAATGGAGTCCAAACTGACAAATGCATTTTTTATTTTGTCTATGTTGGCATTATCAAGTGAGTTAAAATATTGAAAAATATTTTGTTTATTAAATTGTTGTAACAAATTGAGTGGGATCGTCAATCATTTCCATTTTTATTTATGATAATAATTTTTGTTTTTCTTCAAACAGATCAAGAAAGAATTGTTGGGACAGATCAGTTCCACATTAGTCCATCAGACATTTTGTCATTAACAGCGATGCCAACCAACTTAAATTTGACTACGCCGATGTATCGAGATAGGAGTTCTCATTCTCGAATAAAGCGTGAACTTGTAAAATCAACGCTGTTCGTCACGATGTCAGAAACTTGTTACTCGATGTTTCCACCACCTCCCACTCCAACAACCACAACAACTACAACTACAACAACAACGACAGAAAAACCTTCTTCTGTTGCACGAGCTACAGAACCAACAAAGATGGAACAACCCATGACTGATCATACAGAAATGAATCATCATGGGACGTCACCAAATTTTACTGTGCCACAAATAGCGGCAGATCCACCCTCAACAAAACAGTACGTTCCCCTATTTACTGCGAACAATCCACATTTGAATCCTCCGGAAACATCTCTAGGAGCATCGTCACAAGGGGGTGTACTTCAAAATCCTGAAAATTTTCATGACGAACATCTCAAACGGATGCCTAATAAACCTACACAATTTCAGAACAGCAAGAAAAACAAATTGTCACGTAAATCTCGAGCAGTTCAAGTCATCTACAAAGAAGTAACAGAATTAGCAAAGAAAATTGAGAAACGGACAGAAATGTCGAATTCCAATTGGCGACGTGAACGTCATTCATTGCAAACGTCATTTTTCAACATAGATCGCAAGATGATACGACTTCAGGAACAGTTCGAATCTATTTTGTATAAGACCGGGCATTGATTGGAGATTCAACACGTTCATACAGACATTGAAATAAAATAATTTATCAAGACTGAAAAATGATAGAACAATTGAATTACATGATACAGCATAAGCTATGACACTCTCTTTGTTTTAATGATAAGTGATGTTGTCATCGGAATAAATAATTAATGGAATAATAATTATCCAATCGATTTCTGGTTTATCAAATTCCATTTCCATCTCATAACTCAGACCCAAAAATATTAGTTGGGTCAGTTCTGGAAATCACACTTTCGTCATTCAATTGATAAAAAAACGTGTGTCATTATTTTTAATTGTCTTCAGTTCATTATCAATTGAAAATTCCTTTACGAGGATGGATAAAATCAAAATGCTTACACCATTACATCAATTTACATTTTCTGTGACATTAAAAAATTTCGTCACCCACACAAATTTTCACGGTGATGTCACAATTATAATCGAAAAACACGACGACACGACCCATCACGGCACTAACAAAATAATTGTTGAGTCAATGATTAACGATTTCAAATAATTCATGACCTATTTATACATTTCCACTTCAACTTATGGTGTACTGATAAAAAAACCATTTTGATTCAAGAGCAATACTCTTGATCCAAGAGAGTCTTTCTGTAGAGAACCCGTTGTCTCACTTCAAGAATTTTTTGTTTTGAATTATTGTTTCTTGGCATAAAAGAATAAATATTTTCGATCGATAACGTTAAGAACTTGATTCAACTCGACATTTGACGTAATGCGTGATCTTATGGAAGGAGTGCACAGATATTCAATGGCATTAATAATGAGAAACCTAATTGAAGAAAAGAAACCCAAGAGAATGAAATTCTTGGCTGAAATAAATGTCCATTTTGATTGAAAACAATTGAGTGCTTCGCTGAAGAGAAGAATAATTTTTC